>JAYMFT010390647.1:0-19720 GCA_038088735.1 Panulirus argus
TATATATATATATATATATATATATATATATATATATGTGTGTGTGTGTGTGTGTGTGTGTGTTTGTGTGTGTGTGTAATCATATACTAATACTTATTAATAAATGTATGTAAAAAGGTTAGTACCGTTATATATACACATCGGCGAGGAAAACGGGAGTGGACTATACTAAAGATGTCTACTGGTTTGCTTGTGTTGCAAGACTAGAATGAGAGATGCTTGATAAAAAGTTCAGATATTGGTGAATAACTGTAAGATGCATGCGAAAGAGGTCCCGGTTGGGAATATGACAGTAAACAAATGAAAGTTAGGGGAGGGGGGAGTTTAATTTTCATATATATGTTCGCCATGTTAAGCGTTAGTGAGATAGTCCCAGGAGCAGACTTAGCTGTCATGTATTATGCATCGAAACCAGAAGAAATACGTCAAAGTCACTTGATATATTCAATCTGGGGAAATATGTTGGATGCTTACATGCCTCAGAAATTCAGGAAGGCATCCTGAGGGAGCGTACAAAAAAAGATATGAAAGGAGAAATGAAAGACTGAATACAATCGTAGGGTAGGGGTAGGTCATGAGTTTGCAACAAGAGTCAAGATAGTGTAACTGTAGTGGGTGTGAAAGTCAGACTGTGAAATGGGGATGAGAGACAAAGTGACTGGATGTTGGGAATGGGCAAGTTAAAATGCAGATGCTAATTTAAAAGGACTGTCTCATAAAATGACCAAAAGGTTTCAACATCAGCTCGAATTTTGAGACATGAAATGAGGAGAGTATGTATGAAGATAGCATTAAGAATGACACCCAAAGTAAAGTGCAGATCCCAAGTGAAAGGATATATGTGATGAAAATGTTTTTGAACATAGGGTGGTAGTGTGCAGGCAGATGAGGATATCAATACTACATACATTATAGAATTTAGGAAGGAGCATTCTCACTGATGGGTCCTCCCCCATTCTGATAACAATGACACTCTCTCCGGCAGACATGTGGATGAAGGTGCTAGTGACGACATGTGTGGCGTGGGTGGTGCAGATAAAGGAAGGGGAAGGAAGAGGACTGACTTGGGCAGAGGTGATGGATACTCAACCCCAGGTCTCACAAGCCGCAGCTTCACCTTCATTTACCAAGAGAGATGACACCAACGACTTCAATGACTATGACGAGGACTTTTTTAGCAACCATGACTATGTGTACGTGGACACAGAGGACACTGGCTACAGGCCACCACCCGTTCCACAAACAGAGGGAAAAGCCACTCAGACTGCCGAGCGCCGCACCCTCGATTTCCTCTTCCATACATTCATGGATCATGCTCGAGGTCGAGCACAAGGTGGAAGGCCAGTGCGTGGCACAACCACCCGGCGCCCAACACTCATCGAAGCCGTTTTCAAAACCATCGACGATCACATTGTGCAGGACCTGCAGGAGTGGGCCACATACACGGCCCAGTATGACTCCCAGGCAGCCAATACTCTGCCAGCACAGAGTGACAGTCAGCCTGCTGTCATACAGCAGGCTTCTCCCGAAAATGATGAACTCCTCGTTGTAACGGATGAGCAAGGACAGCAGCAAATTGTCAGTATCAACGACATTGTCACCTCCCTAAGTCATCTTGATGAACAAACACTGACTAATCTCTTGTTGTCTCCTGACCAAGGTGTTGCCTCTGAGAGATCAACTCGGTGGGCTCTACCCCCTCAGCCTTCCCCAGCGCTGGTGAGGAGCACACCTTCTGCAGCAGTGCCCATTGTGTTAGGCATCAAAAAGAGCAATAATGAGAACCTGCTGCTGCCGGAACAATACAAGAGCCCCAACAAGATTACCAGTGATACTGCTGATGATAAGTACATAGTGCAGGATGAGCACGGAGTGATACAAGTTGTCACTCTCCAAGATATTCTGGCCTCCCTGACGAAGCTCAACAGCAACAGTGTAAATGACCTGCTCTTTGCCAAAACAAATAGGGAAGCTCCTACCTCACTAGTAAAGCCATCTCCAACACTAGTTTCAACTACTTCATCCAGAACCTCATCCCCAGCAGCTGTGACTCTGACACCCAATGTCACACATGAGAACAATCACATCATCACTCACAAAGGTTCTACTGGTCTGGACCCCCAGTTGAAGATATCTTCAAGAGAAACACCAACAAAAACGAAATCACAAAGACTCAGAGGGTCACTATCATACACAGATGAGAACAGTAACATCCACATCTCCAACTCAAGCTATCCAGTCAACCTTCAGGGCATTTTACCAACAAGACAGGTAGTACAAGACACAAACACCCAACACCTATCGAGCGACAGAGACAAGCAAGAGTCACACAGAGGTCAGGAGATCCTGTCCACACTGACTAATACAGCCAACCAACCTATTTCAGTTCCACCCAAGGTGCCCCAACCTATAACAAGCCATAGTGTGCATTATCCTGCAGGTGTGAACAGTCTGCAACAAATTCATAGAAATTCTATGACAGAGCCAAATGTACAATATATAATTTCCCCATCCAGTGTTCAGCCTGTTGTACAAACAGTGCAACCTGTCGCACAAACTTCAATTGGTGGTGTAGGCACCATCCTGTCCAGTCTGCTATCCCGGCTGACAGGTCAGGCAGCTGGGCAGCAGGCCACACTGCCTCAGGAACCTGAGCACCAGCAAATCAAGCTGGTGTTGCAGCAACAGGGCCACCGTACTGGGGATAATGTTTTAAGTGAACTAACTATCCCTCTTCCTAAGCCCATTCATTTCCAGCAAACACAAGCCTCTACAAATCTGACAAAGAAGCTCCAAAAGCCAGTCCAGGCATCTTCAAGAGATAATGATGACCCTCTCCCACCCATTCTACACACACTTTCTCCGGCAGTACAAGAAGCACTTAGGAGACAGATTAACAATGTTCCCAGGTTCATACCCCCAGAAGCACAGCGTCGAACTCTTTCAACAGCCACAGATAGAATGGACATAGGCCCAGTGGAGAGACTTGATGTTAAAAGTGCAGCCTCCACTGCTATGCCAAAAATACCACCTGTGCTTCTGACCACCCTGCCCCCCAAAGTCCTGCAGAAGCTCCGGCAACAACTTGGAGACAGCCTCAGAGTGGCTGTCCCAGCAAGTCCTGCACCTCCCATAGACCACACCAAGCCATTAGATCGCAGCTCATATGCCGAACTGCCCTATGACCATCACCACCAGGACCACCAAGGCCACTACACCTACGGAGGATACGATGCTCATGGTCATACCTACAACGAGGAAAGGAATCCTCTCTTTGATATCTTCCTGCTAGCAGATGTAACAAAGGTTTACAAAGTGGGTGACACTAACTTATCCATCAAGGCCCCAAAGATTGGAGACGCAACCCATTTCGTGGACACGCACTCCTACCATGGCCATCAACACCACTAGTCCCACCACCTTACCTTCAGCTTACCCTAAGCACCACACAATGCAGCAGACACCCCTCCCCCACTGAACAACCATCAACCACAGGGTCATAAATTTAAGTTTACCCCACCAACATGCCCAAGTCCATATGACGTGTTGGGTGGTGGTAAAGATGCCAGGTCACAGGTCACCCACACTCTACATCTGCCAATTAACTAATCATTGCAGTATTATCAAGTGGTTGATAATCCTAAGGTTCAATTCATATGACAGACCTCAAGGGATCCATCTCCACAACCGATACTATTCAATTGGATGACTTGCCATGCCTTAAACCAAATCATTATATATTTATTTGTAGGTTAAGAGCCACTTAGGCATTCCTCCCTTGTAACATGCATTTCATTGTAATTTTTTTAATAAAATACCGAATTACAGAGTATTAATTTCTTCAAACATAAATTATGCACATCCCTTCCATCCATACACAAATAAACATTCTTTAGACAACTAATGACAATCATGAGAGAATTAGTTTTACGAATGTTCCATGGAATAAATGACAATAAAAATGATCATTAGAAATAAATATTCCTAAAACTTATCAGTTTATCATATATCTACAGCATTCAAACCTGAAAAACCTTCAACAGTGAGCTAAAAAGAAAAGTAATGGTATAAAGTCACTTTACATACATATTCTGTGGCTGTTGCTTGTGCTTAACATCGTCTGACTATTCAGCATTAAAGCCTCATATAAATTGGATTAACAACTCTAGATAGAAGCAATGGTTTGGAACATGAGAAGGAATATCATGTAGAGAACCTATGATTTGGAACATAAGTGATGTTAGGTAGAAAGAAGCTGTATTTTGGGACATAAGAAGGGATGTCAAACAAAGAGAGGCCATAGTTTGGAGACAAATATCAGGAAGTGACAAGCCAGTAGAGGTGACAGGCATGGGAGGTGGCAGTTGTGGGTAGGTGACATTAAAGGCTATGAAAAGGCATTCACTGCAAGGAAATGAGACTTAAATGGGAATGGTATGGAGTGAGGATCACAAGAGAGAAGACTGGTGTTGGTATTTTGTGTAGTTAATAGAGGCATAATGGAGAGATAGAGATGTAAGGAGGAAAAAAGGCATGAGGACAGTTTTGGAAGAGTGTAAAGCATTAAAGGCATGTGCACTTAAGCAAAATGAAATGTACAATAGGGTTGAAAGCTATTAAAGTAAAGAGTAAGAACAAAATTTTAAATGGATGAAGAATGTGACAGGAAAATGGCTATGAGTAAAAACAAGAGTGAAGTATTAGGGAAGAGAGAGTGTGAGCTGTCATTAAGTTCAAAGATTTTTCTATCTTATAATCTAAAGTTAGCAGCTTCACTGAAGAACAATCCCACTTAATCCACTAACTGGTTTGACCCATTAATTAAAGAGCTTAAGTAATGAAGGAAATGTGAAAGGTGTACATCATGCTCCCTAAAAGCAAACTTCCATGTTTAGTTAGTGCCAATCATGTGTTCATTCATACAGTGCTAAATCACTTTGAATATTCACAACATAAATACTAAGGAAACAAAAATCATAGCCTTAGAGAAAATGATCATTTTACAAAGATGTGTGATGCTGTGGTAAATCACCTAAAAGTTATACAAGATACAAGCTCTGTATAGAGCAAGATCAACTCACCTAGCCAATGGGCACACTCCCAGTAGAAAGACAAAAACCACAGGGAGAAGCCCTATGCAGGAACCACAACCATACATCTGAAGTAATAAGAAAAGATGAGTGTATCACACAATGTTGTTAATGGGACAATGCTACCTACAAGCAAGAGCTGCCATAAAAATGAAACTACATTTACAGTTTCAAAATTCTAATTCATTAATACCTGTTTGAATAAAAATAAGCATACATTCTTAAGTAACTAACCAAGCTATATCTCATCATTCTGACTTCTGATGAATAAAATCAGCTATGCTCAAAGGAAGCTGAATGTCATGCACAAGATCACACATATACAGTTGTTATTCAAATGCAATTCAGTGGTACAGAGAACAAAACAAAAGAGTAGTATAGTTTGGCATAAATGAGATTATTCATCAAAGAGAAAAAGCTGAGTTTTATGAGCAACACAAGTTCTCACCTGTTCATTTGTTCTTTGAAAAGATATAATTATAAGGCATGGTAAAAGTAACCAATTAGAAAGACAGTGCAAGTGCTAAGGAGAGGCTATATATTCTATCTATAGTTCTGATGCCCGCTCCCTTAAGGGACTTCCTTAAAATGGTGGCCACAGCAAGTCTCCATAACTGGTGAACTCAGTGCCACTTCTTTAGTGCCTCACCCTTAACAGGCCACAGGCAGAATGTAACACTAGTGCAGTGTTTCCAGTGGCTCCTGCCTAATGTCCCTTACATAGTACTTCTACCTAATGCGCCTGTCTACCTACTTCTACCATTCCTGTATTATCTAAACAATACACTACCAATGCAAATCAAAATGACTCTGTATCCAAAGCTATTAGTTGAGCAAAGCTAAGCTTGACTTCTATCGAAAAAAATTTTTCTTCAGCTTCTTTTTTTTTTTACATATACTGCAAAACTACAGAAATCACAATGGCAAGATTGCTATATGCTCTGCCCGAGTAAGCCAGTGCATTCGCTTGACCTACGCATGACTATATTGTTCAATTCCTCTTATTATCTATTTGTAGAGTCAACGGTCTTGTTTGGTCTCTGATTATTGAACATGAATAACGGTGCGTTTAGTTTTGTCTTACTTGTTCTTGTACTTGGTTACTTGTTCATAATACAAGCACACCAGCAACACAATTTATAAACAAACCACAAGCGACTGTTGACACTAGAGTTTCAGGGAGGATGTGTACAAAAGAGACTATGATTGAATTTGATTGATTTAAATGGTAAAACAAAAAAAAGTATGGCAAAGGATATATTTCAGATGAGATCCTGTAATATTTTCATTATGCTATAACAAACATTGTTGTGTATTTAACTATAACAATGACCTGGCTCATTTCAAGAAACATGTTTTTCACTTCCTCAAAAATTTGTAAATACTTTCCCTTTCTCAATTCTCTCTATATTTCAATTAGGGCCCGGCCTTGATGTGGACTTTTGTCCACGACTGGAGCCTTCAACATAAAAGATAAAAGTGTTTTTGGAGTTTATGAGTGAGTGTGTCAGCAGATTTGATGTACAAGACCGGAAATTGGTGATGGTCAGAGGGTATTATTGGATGACATATTAACTGACAAGTGTGTATATGAAACTTTTGAATATAAATGTACTGAGAGGGGCAGTTAGTGGGATATTGGATCACTATATTTGTATGTAAAGGTTTTCAGAAAAGACGAAACAAAATAGGTGAGAAAAGAACTGTAAGCTTGGGAAAAACTTGTGAACAATTACCAAAAGAGATTGAGTGTAGAATGACAAAAGGTAAGAGTAAATGAAGCAAGGAGAGTAGGCGAGGAATGGAAGGATGTGTAGATCATGAGCTTGCTTTCAAGAATGTGCGAGAAATAATTACGAAAAAGATGGATTTGTATGGGACATTTGATGAAGATTCCTCGTGGAAGGTCTTAAATATACATGGTAAGGGAGGAAAGCTGCTAGAAGCAGTGACAAGTTTTTTATCAAAGGTGTTAGGGATGTGTATGAGGATGAGAAGGTGAATGGTTCCAAATGAAGGTTGATCTACGGCAGGGATGTGTAATGTCACCATGGCTGTTTAGTTTGTTTAAGGATAGGGTGGTGAGGGAGGTAAATGCCAGAGTCTTCCAGAGGGAAAAATATACAGTCTGAGGGGAATGAGAGGGCCGGGAAAATGAGTCAGTTGTTGTTTGCTGATGATAAAGTACTAGTGACAGATTTGAGTAAGAAACTGCAGAAGTTGGTAACTGAGTTTGGAGGTGTGTGAAGGGAGTAAATTGAGAGTAAATGCGAAGGACAGGTTAGTTGGGGTGCGAGTTTGAATGTTGAAAACTTGGAAGAAGTTAAGTGGTTCAGATACCTAGGAGTGGATATGGCAACGAATGGAACCAACGAAGAGGAAGTGAGTCACTGGGTGGGTGAGGGGGCGATGGTTTTGGGAGCGTTGAAGAATGTGCCAAAAGAGAGTTATCTGGGAGGGCAAAAATGAGTATGTTGAAGGTATAGTAGTCCTACAATATCGCATAGATGGAAGGCATGGGCTATAGATAAGGTTATGCAAACAGAGTGGATATGATGGAAATGAAATGTTTGAGGACAATATGTGGTGTAAACTGGTTTGATTAAGTAAATATTGAAAGGATAAAGGAGAGATGTGGTAATACAAAGAGTGTGGTTGAAAGAGGTGAAGAGGGTGTGCTGAAAGGGTGTGAACAGACGGAGAGAATGTGAGGAAGGGTTGACAAATCCGATATATATGTCAGAAATGGAGGGAACAAGGAAAATGGGGAGACCAATTTGGAGATGAAAGGATGGAGCAATTTTGAGTGATTTGGGGCCTGAACTTGTAGCAGAGTGAAAGGTGTGCACACGATAGTGAAACGGAATGATCTTGTTTACGGGGGTCGACATGCTGTTAATAGAATGAACTAGGGCATGTGAAGTGTCCAGGATAGAGAGCTTTGGGTTTGGTGCATTGCACATGACTGCTAGAGAATGGATGAGAGTGGATGTAGCCTTTCTTCCTTCAGTTCCTGGCACTACCTCAAGGAGGATGAAACATAAAAGTGCTCACATATTCGTTTTCACTTTCCTTGAAGCTAACAGCATATTCATAAATATAAAACTCTCTCCAGGACCCTTGCATTCACTTCTCTGACCATTTCATCCATAAACAAATTAAACAGCCATAGTGTTCTCACACTCCACTGCTACTGACCCACCTGCATCTGGAACTGTTTGCCCTCCTCTCGTCCTACTTGGACACATGCCTTACTTTTTAATATAAACTATGCTTTTTGCTGTTTTCCTCCCACACCATATATTCTCAACACCTCCCACAGCATCTCTATCAGCCCAATAACACTCTTTCTCTACATCCATACACACCACATACAAGTTCACGAGTTTCTCGAAATGCTCACAAACATTGACATATTGTCTACCACTCCAAAAGCTATATACGGTTACTTATCAATCTAAAACTGCATGCCACCTCCCTCTCAATCATCACTTTTCCTTGCAACATAATAGCATTACACAACTTAACAGAATTACTCGAAAAACTATACCTCTGTAATCTGAACATTTACCTTTGTTCCCACTGTCTTTATGCAATGGAACTATACTGGCATTTGCCAATCCTTGGGCACCTCATCATGAACCATGCAATGAATTTCCTAACAAGCCAATCAACAGCACAATCATCCCTTTTCTTAAAAAAAAAAAAAAAAAAAAAAATGCAGTCTCATCCACTTTGCTGCACTTCATCTT
This sequence comes from Panulirus argus, assembly GCA_038088735.1. Classification (NCBI taxonomy): domain Eukaryota; kingdom Metazoa; phylum Arthropoda; class Malacostraca; order Decapoda; family Palinuridae; genus Panulirus; species Panulirus argus. Next base: position 8,843 of record JAYMFT010390647.1, read on the forward strand.
CCACAGGGTTTTCATTGCCTATTTTTTCACCAAACCACTTTCCATGACTCTCACTTCACATATACATCCATGCCCAAAACATTCCACATCTGCCATCCTCTCAACAAACACAAAAATCAACCCTTAAAAGTACTCACTCCACCTCTTCTTCACTGCCTGTTACCACTTCCCCATTTGCTCCCTTCATTAACATTCCCATTTTTCATTTTCCTCACACTATTTACGCCCATCCAAACATTTTCCTGTTCTCCCTGAAGAGTGCCAATACTCACTTAACTTGTACTTGCCCTCTTTTCCAGCCCCTGCACTTGCTCTTGACTTCCCTTGGCTTTCTCTTGTACACCTCAATCATATCCACTCTTTCCCTGTAAATAGTGCTAATACACCTCTCTTTCCTCTTCACTTGCAACTTAATTTCGTCAACCTATCAACTCACAACAATTTCTCATCTGTCCATATGACTTTTTTTCACATATTACACACCTCTCTTCAACTTGTGAGCAGTGCTTCCCTAAATATCTCCCATTACATGTATACACTAGTGCCTGAACCTTCGAAAGGGGATGAGCACTCTTTAACCAGCACTTTCTGTTCCAACTTTTAGAAATCAAAGTAAAAAAAAAAAATGGGGGGAGGAAGAGTTTCCTATTCCTTTTAGTAACCTTCTATGACACAAGAGGGAATAACTTGGGAAGTATTCTTCCTTCCCTATCCCCAGGGATCCAACCCCTTTAACCTGACTCCTCCAACACTTAGGGAATACACGAGAAGTATTTTCTCACCTATCCTCTGTAATTTGAACATTCACTTTTGTATACCCTGCCATTATACAACCGCACCATACAGGCTATTCTGCCAATCCTTATGCCCTCACTACAAGCCAAACATATACAAAGTCCCAACTGTACAATCAATATCATGTTTCAATTGCAATCCCATCCACTCTCATTGCTTTGCCACCCTTCATCTTATGCAGGACTTTCTTCCCCTCGTCTTTTCACCAAACCACTTTACAGGACTCCCTCACTTTGCATAACTCTACGTCTGAAACATCTCACATCTATCATCCTATAATCAAACACACTCAAATGTTTCAATATACTAACTCCATTTCTCCACCTCATTTCTGCATGTTAAAACTTTCCCGTTTACTCCCTTCACCGATGTTTTTAATTTCTTCTCTTATTTTTTTCACCATCACTATCAATCTCCTGAAACATTTTCTCATTCTCCCTGATGTTTGTTGAAAATTGCTCACCCCTACTCTCATACGCTCTCTTTTTCAGCCAATGAATGAACCTACCTCTTGACCTTCCTGTACTTTTTCTTGTACATCTCCCAAATCAATTGCACTCCTTCCATGCAAATAAGGCTAACACACCCCTCTTTTTCATTCACCATGAACTTAATTTACTCATTCCACCACTCATTATCCTTTCTCACCTGTCCACCGCCAACCTTCTCCATGTCATACACTTATCTCACACATGTAAATACCTGCTTTTCCTAACCCACTCCTCAAGCTTCATTTCTCAAACTTTGTCATTCTACATTCAACCCCTCCTGGTATCTCTTTATGCAAGCTTCTCTTTTGAGCTCACTCACTTTCATCAACCTCTTCCCACCAATATCATTTTCTCATTTCCTAAAACCTCTAGGAACCTTCACCCTCACCACACACATGCATGTCCCTTGTTTAAAAAAGGTATTCCCAGTTGCTAGTCCTATTTCTTCAAACAACTCCAAAAGCTGTTCACCACTTTCATAACACTGGGTACTCCATAATGCCAAATTATATCCTTAAATGCCACACTAACTAGTACTGCATTCAAATAACTCATAACTAACCCTGAAACCTTCAAGAACACTTGCCTCTCTCTTATTCCTCTGTTTTCCATGTGCAAAAGCATTCACAATCACCTAATTCTCATAGCAATTTTCAATTTTACCCACATCAGTATGGGGCGTGATCACTACCTTTCAATCTTTCACACATTCCCATAACTCCAGCAGCAGTATTACCCCTACCTTAGCTCTCACCCTCACATTACCCAACTTTACCCCTAAGATATTAACAAATTATTCTTCCCCCTCCCCTTTAAGCTTAGTTTCACTCTGAACAAGAATACCTACATTTTTCTCCTAAAAAATACTCCCTATCTCTTCCTTCTTCTCATCGAGACATTCAGAAACCTCCAGATATGAGCATTCAAGGAGGATGAACACACTTGTTTGGCTCCTTATGTTCGAACTTTTAGAAATCAAAATACAAGAAGTGGGTTATTAACCTCCAGCTCCTGTCCCCTTTAGTAACCTTCAAAGACTTGCATGTTCAGATCCTAAGCCTTCAAAGCATCTTTCACTCTATCCTTCTTTGGTTCACCTTTTCATTGCTCCTTCAACTTCTGACATGTTTACCCTTTTACATCAATTCCTCACTCATCCTCTTCACATATCCAAACCATTTTAATAGACCCTCTTCAGCTCCTCTTTGTACCACCCTTCTTTCTTACCCTATAATTTCTCCTTCAATCAACCATACTTACACTACATGCTGTCCTCTTACATATCATTTCCAATACAATCACTATATCTTTTACATTCTTACTTTAGGCCCAACCCTCACACCTAGGGAACAACAAAACTACTGTACCATCAAACATACTCATTTTTGCCCTTACAGAAAGTGACCTCTCTTTCCACCCATTCCTCAAATCAAACAAGACCTTTGCCCCCTCATCCATCCTATGGTTTATTTCAGGGTCTAAGCTTCCACTACCAAGCATCTAAAACACTCCACTTCCTCCAAGTTGTCTTCAATCAAACTAACACTCAATATAACCTGTCTCTTTTCACAGTTAAACCTAAAACTCTTGCTCTTATTCACCTTTACTCTCAACTTTTTCCTTTGACACATTCTCCAAAACTCAAATAATAGTTTCTACTGTTTTTCATTCAAATCTGCCACCAGCACCTTATCATATGCAAACAACAAATGATTCTTCTCCCAAGCCCCCACCCTCAGAGGGCTACCCAGCTAGCTCTACACCAGCACTTCTATCCAAGACCTCCCTCAAAACCCCATCCATAAACAGATTAAATAGACATAGGGACATCACACACCCCTGCCCCAAAGAACCACTCATCCTCCTCTCTACCAGCTCAAACATATGCATTACCCTCTTGATTAAAAACTCACTTCTTCCAGCGTTCCTCCACCATATAACTGACAACATCCTCCATGACAAAATGTGGTTGTCAAATTTCACAGCTGGCCACCATAACAGTCTCTCACAATGGGTTCACCTATAAAACACAAACTCCACAAAGGAGTTCCCCAAAGAGTTCTTTCTTCTAGTCACTTCAATCTCTTCCTACACAACCATTCCATTACCCGGAGCAAACCAAATGGAAGGTCCTTTCATTTGCAGATGACCTCACAATCACTAAACATTTGTAAGGGACTCACCAAGAAAAGAATGTCTACAAAAAAGTCTTTAATCATTCTTTTAAACCCAGATAGACACAAACCCAACTCACACCCTCCCATCACGAATGTTCAAACACTCCCAGAGAATAAAACATTAACCATTCTAGGCGTCACATGCGACACACACGAAAATCGAATCATGGCCCCTATAAAAGAAACGTCCACATCTCCACATAAGTCTTCAATTATTCTTTTAAACCTATACAGACACGAATCCAACTCATGCTCTCCAGTCACCTTGACTGTTTAATCACTCCCACTGAACAAAACATCACCCAATCTAGGCATCTCAGACAACACACACAACATTCACTTTCTTAACAATAAATCAGAACACTCACTGGCACCAGATATTGGAAAAAACAAATAAAAATAAAGAAAAATACCGCAACATCCTAAAAAAAAAAAAAATCCCACACTTTAGCCTAAAATACAAACATGACAAAGCTGCAAACCACAGTAAATAATGCACTCAGAACAATCACTAGTTGCTTAGAAACAATACATACACTCAACACAAACACAATGAAACAAAGACCCTCCTAAAACAATCCCACCTCAACTTGTTCAGCACTAAATTCTATGCAACAGCACTAGACAATGTAAATTTAAAAGGTTATATGATAGAAGAGAATATTCACGAGATGAGGCCCCAAAGACATAAAATTCCCTTCCCAAACAGTACAAACGGGTAATTACCCAAACCTCTCCATGACTAACTACCAACCCCCAAGTAACAATAAAATGCTTAACCCTGCCTCACACTTCAGTAACTTACACTCACACATCACGCCAACACTGAAAAAATAACACACAAATAACCTGGCATTTTATCCCATGGGATAGGGGAAAAAGAATACTTCCTAAGAATTCCCGGCATGTTGTTGAAGGCGACTAAAAGCAGTGGGAAGGGGGGGGATCCTCCCCTCCCGTTTTACTTTTGCAAAAGGAAAAGAGATGAAGGGTCAAATGAGGATATTTTCCTCTGAGGCTCAGTCATCTGTTCTTGATACTACTTCACCAAAGTAGGAAATGGCTAATATCTATGAGAAGAAACAAATATGATAACCTGACAAGCATTCTACCCTCCCATCTCATTCTAAAGTCCAAAGTCCAACTCATCAGAAGCCACACTCCCTGACAAACATGAGGAACACTCCTGTCTATGCTCCTGACATCACCAACACCAAAAACACCATTTCAACACATCTTAGGACCCTTCATGCCAAAGATGTAACAACCATAAAGAAGACACCAAGAAAATGTTACTCAACTGCCTTGCAGACTCTGCACATGGCCACACAAACAACATCATACTTTATGACCTACTGGCCAAACAGGTGGATGTGGCCAGCTTCATGAGTGCTGCATGATACTGGTTAAGTCCAGAGACAGCATGTCGACCACTGCATACCACATCGTTCCAATTCAATCCATTTCATGCACACCTACCTTTCACCCTTCTGCATGTTCAGGCCCTGATCTCTCAAATTCTTTTTCACCCCATCCTTCAATCTCCAATTTGGTCTCCTCCCTCCTCATACCCTCTACTTCTGAAATACATCCTCTTCGTCAACCTCTCCACACTCATTCCCTCCATAAGTCCAAACCATTTCAGTACACCCTCTTTAGCTCTCTCAACCACACTTTTTATTTACACACCTCTCTTGTCCTTTTCTTACATATTCAATCAAACCATATGTATCTATACATCAATTTTTTCATATATATTCACCATATCCCTCATCAGCGGGGTAGTGCCATGATGAAGAAAAGAAATGGCAGCATTCATTCACTCTCTAGCTATCATGCATAGAGCACTGAAACCAGAGCATCCTACCCACAATCAGGCCCCAGAGACCTTTCCAAGGTTTTCAAGTGATTCAAATGCCCAGGTTTAGCACAATGACACCATGTCATCCCATGTAAATCACAGCACTCCAATTCAGTCCCTTTCATACCCCTGTATGTTAAGGCCCCAAGCCTTCAAATCATCTTTTACTTAATCCTTCTTTCTTCTCCAGATATCAATTTCTCAACAAGTCCTGAAGCGAAAATGAACATTTGGGATGACTACAGACTGACTGCCACACCCATGTTCTGAAGCTAGTGGGTCCATGGGTCACTCACATCATACAGCATGAGTATGCTAAAAATCCACAATATAAACAGTGCTTGGTCCTGATGATAATGGATTTTTCATGTTCTATCTGTACCATTGTTACCGGCAAAAAACTTATTTTGACAAAGAACTGCCGCACGCATCCAGTCTTCAATAACAGGTTTAATAATCATCAATTAAGTCCCCCACAATATTAACAAAAAATTATCAATTCGAGAGCAAATCAAATCAATAATCAAGCTGCAAAACACACACCTACTTCACTGGCAACCACCTACAAAAATTAGATACAAAAAATGCAACTTTGTAAATGCCCTCACATGGTCTGTGCATCCCAACATTGATAAATACACCTATTTAATATCCAAGACTGTAAACTTATCTCTTATCCAAAACAAAAAAGGGAAAAACCACATCCAATACATATCCAACTGGAACTCTTTAAAATCAAACTACAATCCATCTAATATTAAACTTTAACTATTAACTGTCGATTAACTGTCAAGTCTTCAGGTCTGTATGCCTACAAAATTTTACCAAAAATACCTCAAACCACCGGAAATTCATAGAACAAAAAGAAAGCAGATGTACTAAACAATGGGAGAAAGCACAATACCATGGAATAATTAATCCCCCACACAGGCATATACAGAAATCTAAATTAAGACAAAGTTTAGAGGAAAATTAAGAGCTTAAGATCATACCAATAATGAGCAAAGGAAAATGCTATAAAGGTAGAAAGGGTACTTAATAGCAGCAAAGGATAATGCTTTGAAAGTAGAAAGGGCCCTTATTAGCAGAAACATTACAAGAAAAACACTAAACTAGCTGAATTACAAGATGCTCTAACTACGGCCAATAAGCTAAAATGTGATAGCACAAAAGATGCTTGTAAAAAATGGATAACAAGTAACAGGTGCTTACCTTGAACTCCCTCCAGTGGGTAGGGTGGAGGTCTTGGCATGTCAGTAGCACCTTGAGGGAGGAAGCCCGGACTCTGGCCCATACCCGGCAGGAACGAACCAAACGATTCTTGTAACTGCTGCATAGCTGCCTGGCTCCTGCTAATTGTTACAGATTCTGAGGGACCAAAGCTTCGCTCCTCACTGTCTTCAATATCTGTCTTTATTAAATCTTGCTCCACACTCTGACTTAACGCATCTTCTTCCTCATTAAAGTCCTGAGGTTCATTTTTCACACTACTGTCCCTGGCTTCACTTAGCACCGTTTCATTTGTGTCTTCTGCAGAGTGTAAAGACGCCCCTGACCGCCGTCTCTGTCGCTTGGGTGGGGGTGAGTCACTGAGGTGTGTATCAGGAGCACTACTACCCTCCTCGGGCCGAGGCGACCCCGGATCAGGAGGGTCTCTAGGTGGGGGAGGCGAGCTGGACTCATTGTAGTTTTCAGCATCCTGAAGAAAAATTTTTGAAAAATCATTACTAAAGAGTTTATACATCTTCCACTGTATCCCTATTCATCATCATATCACTTTCATACTGATATCTGCCACATATCTAACACAAGCATGATTTTACCATATGCTAGATATTTAGCACAGTGCAATTTTACTATCTATCAAACATTCAATAACTGCTTCTTTCCCTACAGGTCGAAGCTCTGGAACTCTACCGTCTCATGTCTTTCCCAATAACTATGACCTGGCTCATTTCAAGAGACAGGTTTTTCACTTTCTCAAAAATTTGTAAATACTTTCCCTGCCTGTTTTTCCCTTCCTCAATTCTCTATATTTCAATTAGGGCCTGGCCTTGAATTCTCTATATTTCAATTAGGGCCTGGCCTTGATATGGACTTTTGTCCATGCCTGGAGCCTTTAAAAAAAAAATTAAATCAATAATCTATTTGATTACATAAACTTCAAATCAAAGTCATAAAAGATCTTGCCAAATAAAATGATAATCATGCCCTTAACCCTTAAATAGTAGGCTAACGTCTATTCATGAATCACGATTACATTTTCCAAATTATTCGCCATTTACTGTGCCCTGGTTCAGTCAACTTACAGCACATTGCCCCTTGTATACCACATCACCCCAATTCACTCTATCCAATGCAAACTTCACACATTAAAGTCTCCTCCCTTTCTTTGTCCTCTCCACTTCAGACACATATACCTACTGTCAACTTTCCCCATTTATTCTCTACTGATGTTCAAAACATTTCACAACACCCTGAACAGTTCTCTCAACCATACTCTTCTTATCACACCTTTCTCTAACCCTATCATTTCTTGATGTTCAAAACATTTCACAACACTCTGAACAGTTCTCTCAACCATACTCTTCTTATCACACCTTTCTCTAACCCTATCATTTCTTACTCAACTATAACATTTCATTTCTCATCTAGATCTCACGCCTTGGATCCGCACAAAAACATCAGGACTACTATACCTTCAAACATACCTATATTCAACCTCCATGATAGTGGCCTCTATTTCCAAACATTCCTCAATGCTTCCAGGACCTTTGCCCCCTTATCCACCCTATGACACACTTCAATTCCAATATTTCTTTTCCTGCCATGTCCACTCTCAGGTATCTAAAACACTTCATTTCATCTAAGTTCCTAGGTATCTAAAACAGTTCACTTCCTCCAAGTTCCCAGGTATCTAAAACACTTTACTTCCTCAGAGTTTCTGACATTCAAATTCATACACCAACTAACCTGTCTGTCTCTAACGCACAACTTAATTGTGATATTGTTCACATTTGCTCTTGACTCTCTCTTTTACACACTTATAAGCTCAGAGACCAACTACAGCAGTTTCAAACACAAATATGTCACCAGCACAATGTCATCAGCAAACATACACATTCTTTTTTCATCCAATTGCCACTTTCCAATTAGTGAGGTAGCTAAGAACTGACGAGGAAATGAACATTTGCTCACTTTACTTTCTATCTATAATGTATAATGCACCAAAACCAGAGCTCAATATCCACAACTAGGTCCAACAGACCTTTCCCCAACTGCTTCATATGCACTAGTTCGGCCCAATGACAGCAAATCATCTGCTGTACAACACGCCACTCGATTTTCTCAAATCTTTACTATCCTCATATCTTCCTGAACTTTTTGGCCTTGAATCTTCAAAGCATCTTTTACTCCATTCTATCACTAAATCATTAATTCCCATTTTTCTTATTTCCCAGCACTTCTGATATGCAAACCCTCATAATCATCCTCTCCTTAGGTCCAAAGCGTTTCAGCAAATGCTATCCCCAACTTTCTCACGCAAAATCCTCTTACAACTAACCTCTCCTGTACCCTACCACTCTTGTTAGATCAACCCCCTCCCCTCACCCCATATATTGTTCTCAAACATTTTATTTCCAATGCAACCACCTTCTTTCCATTTCTGTCTAAAGCCCATGCCTCACATCCTTACAGGACAGAAGGGACTACTACACCTTCAAACATACTTGTCTTTGCCCGTAAAGACAGTGACCTCTGTTTCTACACATTACTTAAAAGATTCCATGGATTTTCGCACTTACCTATCTTATAGTCCCCACTGTTCCATTTCCTGCCATATGTACTACCAGGTATCTAAAACACTCAATATCCTCCGAATTACCATTCAAACTTCAGCTAAATATAACATGCTTCTCTTAAGTGCTAAACCTAATAATGCTTTATCACAAATTAATCTCAACTTTCTCATTTCACACATTCCTAAACTCACACCAGCTTTTGCATTTTTACATTCAAATCTGCCACCAGCACACATTTGCTGACTAACCACCCACCGAACACACACCAGACTGCATACTTCCTCCTCTCTCTTAGACCCTTGCATTTACCTCCTTCACTAAACCATTCAAAAAGAAATCGAAAAGCCCTGGTAACATCACACACCCCTGCTGCAGACCCACTTACACCTAGAACCACTCACCCTCCTCTCTACCTACTGCACTCATGCCTTACTCTCTGGATTAAAAACTCCTCACTGCTTCTTACAGCTTTCCTCCAACACTATACATTCATAACACAAAGCATTTTTATTAAACTTATTACAATTTAATCTTTCTCAATATCCATAAATGCCATATGCAAATTTTTCTTTCCTTCTGTATTCTTACACATATTCTACAAAGGAAACACATGATCTTAACATCCACTACCACTATTGAAACCACAATGTTCCTCTCAAATCTGATGTTATGTGCATGCCACCACACTCTCAATCACCACTCTTTCATACACCTTACTAGGTACACTCAAACAAATATATCTGTTTATTTTGAATACTCCCCTATCCTTTACAGAATGGCATTATATAAGCATTCTGCCAATCCTCAGAAACTTCATCATGATCGAAAAAACACTAAAAATGCTAACTAAACAATCAAAAACACAATCATCCCTTCTTAAGAACTTCAACATCATCCACTCCAGGTGCCTTACCACATTTCATTTTAAACATGTTTTTTTTTTACCTCATCTTTTCACCAAACCCTTGCCATGAAACTCCCTCTTTGCATACCTCCCTGACCGAATAACTTACCCTGCCATCCATCATTAAACAAATTCAACAATCCTTCAAAGTACTCACTCCATCTCCAATGTACTTCACTTCATCTCAGCCTGTTACTACTTCCCTATCTGCCTTCTTCACTGATGCTTCCATTCGTTTTCATTTCTCTCTAATAACCACCTTCCAAAACATTTTTCTTATTGTCCCTGAAGTTTGCTAATACTCACTCACCCTAACTCTCATTTGCCCTCCTTTTCAGCCCCATATCACATGACAAAAAAATCCAATTTTCTGTTCTTTGTATAAAGAATGAAACATTTGTACAAGATAAGGATATGTGCAAACTAGACAGCTAACACTACTTACATGACCATGGTAAAGTACTAAATTTAACGTGGATATCACCTCGCCTAGTGGTAGAGGAAGAGGTACAGAGGGGGGGTGAGCCTTAGGATGAATATTCAATATTATCACTATTCCTCAAAGAAATACATGTATAGTAAAGGATATATATAAAAAAGTGAGCTCATAGGAACTTAGCAATGCTGAGAGTGATGCATTTGCAAGCCATCTGAGGTCAAGTGTATGGGTTCGAATCTTGGTTGCTGCAGTCGATCAAAAGTCAACCCAGCTGTTCATCCTTCCCTTAGGGTTGGTTGATAAAATGGATACCTGGCTTAGGTTAAGACACTTGCATATGTATGTATGTACGTATGTATTATATATATGTATAAACACACACACACACACACACACACACACATATAT
>JAYMFT010390658.1:0-19720 GCA_038088735.1 Panulirus argus
ACAGGAACGGTTGAACCATGGATTGGATGAAGAAGTAGTCTTGGAGGAAAAAGGGATAAATGCTTCCATTCCCGCCAACGTTTCTCTCAGAGTAGTAGTAGCAGTAGTCTGATTTGAGAAAGTAAATGAAAATTTAGCAGTTTTTGCAGCATAGTCATTGGTGAAGTATAGGTTAAAATTTTACTAATAGTGTTGAGACGTTATGATTATCTTCTGAGGTAAAATGATGCCTTTTTCAGTTTTTTTTAATTGTTGTAGCCTATTTTTGCTTATTTCGACTGCTTGTAGTTGCCTGTTTGCCTACCTTTTAATTTTAAGGATTAAAGTGTCTAAATAGTGTGGTTCTAATTATCATATATAATTTTCGTGGTGTGTAATGTCTTAAATCCTCACAGCGGTCTTTGAAGCCTAGTCAGCCGCAGGTGATCTGTCATTTAGAGCGACTCTCAGAACATGAATGGGTTAGCACGAACGGTATAATTGCATCTTGCTTACATTTGGACTCGAGGTGTGCGCTTCCATGCCTATGCCCTCCATTATGCAGCTGCAACGGCAGATGTCTTCTGTTGTCGTCGCGTAAGACGGATGGGACAACTCTTCTGGGACTTCTCTGTAGTGAAGATGACATCAACAGCCAACCAAAAGTATCTTTTGAGTGTGTGTGTGTGTGTGTGTGGATATTCTGTCATTTGCAAATTGCTCAGTTAATACTTTGTGTGTAAGGCGTTAGAGTGAAGCAGGCGTCGGAAGTGTTTTGGTGAGGTGTTTTGTCCCACTGCATATCGACACAAATGAATTTTGAGGTCTCGTGGGATGGTGGTCATTCCGAATTCCACGAGACAGCCATCATCCATTGCATTAACAAGAGATGTCTTGGGGAAGTACGTACCTTGACGCTGAGCGATTTATGCTTCCTGGACATAAACTAGGGACTTGTTAAAGGTACCTTATTATTGGTGCCCATGGTTATCAACATTGGTTTCGCTGTTTTCGCTTTTTTTTTTTTTTTTTTTTTTTTTTTTTTTTTTTTTTTTTTTACAATGGCACTGAGTATTACGTCGTGTAAATGTGCGTATGACTGGAATTACCCGTTTTGCAATGTACTTCAAGCTACTGTAAGTTTATTATTAAAGATTTCGTAGAAGGCCTCGTGAAAGCAGTCAGGTGTCCACCCTCTCATTTCTCGTTCAGGATCCTTCGTCTCCCCAGGTGAGAAGGTTCCTCTTGGACCGTGTTGGAGGAGGGCAGGAAAAGGTGGTGCCTGCCACAAGCTATGTGGTGGTGGTGAGTCCGGAAGGTGGCGCTGTTGGATGAGATTGTGGTGACGAGCGCCAAGGAGGACTTGTGGATCCGACACGCGAGTAAATTAGGGGCTGGTGGTGGTGTGTGGCAAGGGCTGGTTGTGGTAGGAATGATTGCATTTGAGGTGGCAATGGTTCCCAGAGGTAATTACCTCGGCGATTTTAATTGGTTTTGATCATAATTATTGTCTGTGGAAGTGAATGATGGATGGTTCTTAAAGAAAGAAAGCTAACTATAATGATGGCGATAGCTTAAAGCTTGGGGAAATGTTTGTTTATGGCAACAGTCTGTCTCGTGTCAACAAGGGATGGCCAGTGGGCGTGGAAAGGCCAGCTGGCCAGCCGTCCAAGACGCTCATTCTCGGGTCACTTCAGGTGTGAAGGATTGCTTAGGACAGGGGTGAGGACTCGTAACCCCACTCGACTAAGGTGTTAACTCTCGATCCTGAGTTGGAAGGACGTGAACACAAACACCAGCAGGTTCGGAAGGAGTGATAAGAGATCACAGGCGAAGGGCTTTGTGCCGTGGGGGGTTCCTTTGACGCTTGGTTGAGTGTGAAATGTGGTGAAGGCCGAATGAAGAAAGAAAATATATATATGTATACATACGCCAAATCCGGAGGTCCTACAACGGAGTATGAAAGAAGGCCATGCTATCCGGAACATTCTGGGCCAGACTGGCAGGGGTCACGAGGACCCACGTCCTCGACAGGAAGTTTTGACTACTGTGGAAATGGTCGTCCATATTCACGCTGGCTGAAGATGATACTTCCAGTAGGGGGGGATCGAGAACGATTAATTCTGACGGATTTAACTTCTTAACAGGTTTTTGATGGTGATCTCCCCAGATTATAGGTCGTGGGTTTGTTTGAAGCGACTGCGTGGTAATTACCACAGTACACTCCTCATTCTCTAACACTACGAGCACTTTTTTTTCCATTTCGTAGTCTTAATTTTTTTGCTGACTCTCACTTTGCTCAGTGTTAAGGTCGTCTGGATCATAGATTATTATGACGATCGACAGGTACATAGATGAAAGGCGGGTTATGTGAATTATGGAGGTGTTAAGATATTTGTAAAAATGCTTTCATGTAATGAGCTAATTTTCTTTACTACAGTGTGTGTGTGTGTGTGTGTGTAAGTGTATGCGCGCGCAACAGCGCCTCCACACAGGAATTTATTCAGTCGCCAGAGTTAGTGCTGCTTGTTGTGCGCCCGAGTTTCTCTCCGCCTACGAGATAGAGGTCACGGGTCATGTAGCCAGATCTGCATCTGCTGCATGATTTTCACGTCAGTGGCTACCGCCTTAATTTGGCATCGCCGCCACCAACCCCACTGTCAGCTTGTCGCAATACAAACCCGTTTATAAGCATACTGTAAACCTAGTGCATGTGATGCATTTATTCTCCGTGTATACATTAATGTAAACCTATCATAAATAAGTTTACATTTATGGATTATATATAAAAAGTACCGTAAGTTTCTATTAGATACATTTAGAGCAATAATGATAATTACTTTCTATATGCTCAACGGAAATTACAGACAGACTATTCTTAAACTTTCTGTTAAGGTATTTATATTCAACAGAGCGGCTTGTTGACAAACCGTAACGAGTCCATATTTGGCGGAGAACCTGCCTACTGCAATGACAAAAAGATAAACACAATGGTTTTGATAAGTAACCACGGACCGAAGTCGCCAAATGTTGCGACAGTTATACAACAAAATCACTGCGTGGGCACGTGTGGTTGCAATCGTCACACTAGTAACAAGAAGTAATGGCACCTTAGGGTGATGAGCGATCAGCTCCCCTCCCCTCGCCTCCCCACTCCCCCATACAGGGAAGACAATAACAACCTTGGAAAATGCGTTACTGAATTTCGGGTGGGGACACACCCCCTGGAGCCTGTTGGCTAGGAAGTACCCCCTCTAGCAGGGGTAGGTTGGGTGGGTGGGTGTAAAGGTCATACATGCCTATACGCAGCAGCAGCCCGGTAGTGGTCACGTCTGTTTGAAGCTGTCGTCATCCTAACATGGAGAGAGAGAGAGGGAGAGAGAGAGAGAGAGAGGGAGAGAGAGAGAGAGAGGCCCAACTCTGTCGACTGTGGGGGGAACGGCGAGAGAACGAGGAAGGGGGAGGTCTTGGGCAGGAAAGGTCGGTAGAGTCATCCAGGATGTGTTTCGTAAACCTGAGATAAACCCGACAAAACAGAGGAAATACGACAGGCAGGAAGTGTTCAGAGGAAGGTGTAGTGAGCGCCAAAGAACTGGCTGCAGGAGACAAAAAGAAAACTCTTAGGCATAGATATAGAAGACGGGATTCGGCAATTGAATTTTGTTTACCTGTGTTTCTTTTATCTCGTTCTATTTGTGTGTGTGTGTGTGTGTGTGTGCGTCTAACGGCAAGAGAATGGATGAGCGAATGTGACATTTCTTCGTCTGTTCCTGGCGCTACGTTGCAAACGCGAAAAACGACGATCAAGTAGATAAAATAAAAAGAAAATTGGCAGCTGTTGTGCCTCCTCCTTGGCGAGATCACATCAAATGGCAACAGGGAGCCTGACAAATCGCCTCTCACATGAGCTCAGAAGAATGAGGACGTTGGGAATTCGGGCATTATCCAGGCCTGGCGTCTTCACCAGTCCACTGTGGGAAAGGCTTTTGACCTCTTACGTTTTCTCCCTCTCGTGTCTTCCCTGAAGAGGCAGGTCTATCATTACTTGAAGATTGTATGCCTTTTTTCTCTCTCTCTCTCTCTCATCCATGTTCTGGCTTGATATTGCCCAACAGCGCGCGCGCGCGCGCGCGCACACACACACACACACACACACACACACACACACACACACACACATACATACATACACACACACACATATATATATTGTGTCATCTGTCACAACATCTCTGTGTATGTCCCTTATTTTTCTGTATGTTCCTTGCGTGTATTCGACTGCTTACAATTTTTTGTGTCCTAAATGTATATATTCTTGTATGCATTTTCGTTCGTATGCACTGTGTCGCGCTGTGCATGTGAATGAAAATTATCCCTACAAAAATTCCCCATATATTTCCGCTACCATCACCCTGTTCATGCCTATGATGTGTCATTGGCGTAAAGAACAATGTGGATATATTTATTGGCCACATTTTATTTTTTTCACAGTGAGGAAATGCCTTTAGGGGGATTTTTCTCTCGTGTTCTCCATGAGTAACTGGTGGATTAGGAGTTGGGTTGGCATGAATTCTGTCATCAGGACAGATGGGACTAGGTATAGGTTTTGGTTGAATTCGTGAGTTAGAAGATTGTTAACATTAAGAACAGGGAGGGTTGTGGGAGCTGACGTGTGTGAGTGAATCTGACGGACGCGTCGTGTTTTGCTGTCCAATTTCTTGACACTGACGTACGACGAAGGGGAAGGTGGAACCACCGCCAGGCTTGGCCACTCGTGGCGTTGGGAAGTCACTTTTCTGCCCGTCCAACACTTAACTAATGACGTCAAAGCTGGGTTTTTCCCCCCGAAGTCGGGTAACTGGTGACGTCAAGTACATAAGAAGGAAGTTGGAGCCGATGACGCGAGAGAAGGGTATTTACCGCTGGCCTGGTAGATGCTGACGAGAGAGAGAGACTAGGAAATGTTTGTAGATCTCAGAGAATTCGAGCTACCAAATGAGGGCACGGGCTATGTAAAGGAGTCTTCTGAAGTTCAGAAGTGTTACACGAGGAAGTTTGATTTTAGGGCTTTCCTTGTTTCGGTATCAAGTGGGGTTTTGATAAGTTTGTCTCTTAAACGGGATTCGGTGGCAATTTCGGTGAAAAAAATATATAGCTTGAAAGGCACAGGTGACGAAAGAATGGTAATTTGCCTGTCACAGAGTTTCTGTTCAGAAAGTTCAATACTTTTACCTTATTGGTAATAACACAAAGAGCAAGACGAATATAATAATGGTGTTATTGAGAATTGTAAAGGGACGAAGGGCTTTTGTAATAACTCATTTTACCCGAGACAAAAGCTGGACTTTGGACTTCCTGCAGAGGGCCACGGGGTTGTGGCCATAGCCCCATCACAGAATGATCCTTAGGGGGGGAGTAACGGACGAAGCATCACGTCCAATCGTCGTTGGCTTTTTAAATAGTCACAGGTTCGAGCCCCTTTGTTACGGCTGGGTGGACGTGGGAAGGGGACGGTGAGGGGGTGTTTTCTCCTGTGGCTGAGCCGGGAGCTAGGATCTAGCTAGCGAGGTCTGGAACCGTTTAACTTCCTTTAATTGTTATTTTGTTTGTTTGTTCGTAAAATAGGGTATGGATTCGTTAAAAAAAGTGACTAAGTTTGATATAAGTTCGTCGCTGGTGAACTTTAAAGTTTGACTTGCATATACTTTAATCATTTGTTGATAAATGTTTATTTCTCTTCCATTTCGAGCGAGGACGTGTCTCATGAGATCTTCCACGCTAGGCTCTGGTTTTCTGGATTTTTTTTTTCTATCATGTGCCGTCCAAACTGGGTTCAGCGCCCGAGCTGGTCGACCCAAGCCTAGCGACAGGCATGGCCGTGTGAGCCGCCACCATGCGCTTTGATTATCTGTTGTCTCTTGTATAATCTGGATATTTACGGTTGCCTGGTGTATGAAAAAAAAAGTTATAAGAACAAAGGGCACTACAAAAAGTGGTTAAGCCATCACACGTGTTAATTCGATGATGACAGCCTGTATAACTGGTAACTGTTGTTAAGGGAGTTTTGCGGTGTTGGGTGCAACTGCTGGCTACGCTGGATGACTCAGAGATCCGTATTAAAGCTGAGGCTGTGTACCTCTCTCCCGGTGGGGACCGGCAGAGGATAAAGGTGTCTTGCTCTTCCCTCCTGAACCTCTGTGTGGGGACTCGGGGACCCCTTCTCATCTCCAGGAGGCGGCAGTTCATGAGGGTGAGCTTTATGTTGACAGTAGAGTGAGGAAATAGAAGCAGATGTGTAGGGCAGGGTCGGAGACGCGCACACCTGCCTACAGTGTCGGCTGGAGTTCACGTGAGGAAATGAGTCCGCGAGCGTGAGGTGTGAGCGGTCGAGTGAGTGAGGGAGCTTTTGACCGTTGTTAAAGTGTGGAAGTGACTGTTGAGGGTGTGCGAAGAGACTAGGAAGCGAAGTGGGTAATGTGCAGGTGGTGGGCACAGGAAAGGTGAAAGAAGGGGCGGGGTGGGTGCACTACTGGCTGCAGTGGAGCTGGCTCGAGCTGCGCATCGTAAACCTTGGAATGACGAAACCCAGAGGTTTGAGAGGAGGGTTTTTATTGCGGGACGTATTTGGATAGGCAGGTTTTATGGCCTGAGGTAAACAACGTGCCTGGGCGGTGGTGTAAATATCTTAGGAAAAGGGAGGGTGGAAAAGGTTTTTGGGTAAGGGGTTACGCAGGCGTCAGGGAAGGAAGGAGGAGGAGGAGGCCAGCAGGGGGTCACCCCCACCCCCTGTGCTTGCCTTTGGCCTCGTCATGCACCGCTGTGCTCCTTCCCTTCATGCTGACTAGCATCAATTACTTGGCTGGGGCGTCACCGTTTTCTTCCAATTCATCTCCCGGCCCTCTGTCATTAGCGTTAATAAACGGGGGCAATCTGTTTCCTCCGCGTAAAATGATCGGGGAATTATAATGCCATACGACCGGGAGCGAGCACAAGAGAGCAACCGTTGGTTCATCAGAGATGGTGGTGGGTGAGCTGGAGCTTGCGAAAGTTCAAGACGAGGGACAGAACCCGCGATGACACTTTTTTTGAAGTGCTGATACTCTCTAGAGGTTAACTGCCTCTCCTTCGACTTACGGTCATGTTGAAACTGTTGTAGGAGCTACTGGAGTCAGTCTTTTGCCAGGAGCCGAGAAGGGTCCGTGCATCTGGCACAGAGTGAACGACATAATGGCAGAAACCTGATCTCTTCTGGTTGAAGCAGAATCTGCCACTTTACCGAGGCATCAAACCGAATACCCAGTTATAGTTGAAGAATAAGACAAATGCCTTTTGGATCATAATTTGCGTACGGCTCACCATACTGTAAGTAGTGACAAGGGTATTTTAAGATAATTAACACTTCAAGGCAAGCGGTTACAGCCTTCATACAAGACCTGGATTGTGGTTTTCACTGGTTCTCGTGTGGCTTTAGCGCAGTCCTTTTGTGCTGCAGTTCCTCTTGAAGGGGCAGGAACAAAGGAACACCTCGCCCTGGCGGTCGGCGGTGGAGCCAGAGCAAAGGCGGTCGTATGGCAGCGGTCGGTTCTGGTGTGGGCAGTGGGCGAGCCAACAACAAACACGCCTTTTTTTTTTCTTTCTTTTTTTCTGGCCTACCAACGATGCTAATTTCAAAATTATCCATATGGCTGTTAGTACGGGATTACTGTGGTATTTCATCAGGGTAACAGCGTTAGCAGTGGCAGCCCCGGGGTGTGAAACAAGGACACGAGAGAACGAAACATTCAGAAACATGAGGTGGACGGACCGGGGGGTATTCCCCGACGCGGATCATGCCAGAGCACATCCAGGCTCTACAGGTGCAGCCGGCAAGGATTACGTTGTAAGTTGTTGTTGTGCGTCAGGCGCGTACATTGTTGTAGGCCAACAACGGCCACTACAACCTTCCTCAGCCTACGAGCAGGCTCGTTACGTTCTCGGGACCAAGAGAAACGACTGATGTGCCTTGATACCCAAGGGAAGGTAAGCGACTTAAGTAAATAATTTACATAATATCATTTGAGGCAATAACCCTGACCCAGGCTCAAGATGCTGCCCTGGCGGCTGAGGTTCATTCGCAACTCGGGAGTCCCTCAGGGCTCAACCTTCCCACCCCAGTGTACCCCATCTCCTGGTGCTGTACTCACGGATGTTCACAACCGTGCCATCGAAATCGGTTTCGTTTTGCATATATTAACCGGATGAATATATTTCCCTGCATCGTTTAAGAATAATGTATAGTTATGTACAATTCATTTTGTTAATAGACTGCAATCATTGTCCTAAATATTCGTAATATTTTCATAGAACTTTGTACCCACGGAAGCCTTTTTTATTCTACTTTGACATAACTTTTTTATACCAGAAGGTCAAGAGTCTACTGTTATCTTTGTATCGTTCAATGGCAAACTGTTCAACGTAGTTCCTGTTGCCGTATTATGCGTTTGACGACGATGATGAGTTTCGTGACGATGACACCGACGTGGGATGACGGTGACGGTGAGGATAGTGGACAGTGACGACGTGGATGATGACTGTGGTGAGTTTCGTGACGATGACACCGACGTGGATGATGACGATGATGATGAAGTCAGTTGTGTTGTTGTTGAGGAGGAAGGTCCGGGTCGTGTGAAGGTCGGGGTGATACGGACTGGAGTCATGTAGCTGAGGTGAGGTCAGCCTGCCTCCCTCCCTCCCCCGCACTTGCTCAACTCTCATATATTCATTTATTTTTATTATCTTTGTATCGGCTTTAATATTATTCCCCGCAGACCGGATACCCAAAGTAAATGTTATTTTATGTTGATACAAGTCATATGTGGATTATCTCAAGATTTTTTAAAGGGATATACTCGTTTATACGTCCTGAGGAGTTTGGATGTTATTTTTGAGGGAAACACTGTTCGTCGGAGGGAACGGGTATGATGAATCTGGAGGGAAGGTCTTGGAGGAGGAGGAGGAGGAAGGGTGGGAGGGGGCGATATGTGGGATGAGAGAGGAAAGGTATGTCCGGAGGGAAAGGGGAAGGTATATTAAGGAGAGGGGAGTAGAGGTGTGATGTGTGAGGAACTTTGTGGAGGCAAGGGTAAAATCTGATGAGAGAGAGAGAGACCCACCTACTAATTCCTATTGTGAGATTTTGTTATGATGTCAGGGCTTAACGTGTAGCGCTCACCGCACACCTTTTCGTTGGACAACGCTGTTTGTCTCGAGAGGCGGTGGAGGAGGAGGGATATGTTTTGGGTTTTTGGAGCGGATGTTTTGGCGAGAGAGAGAGACAATTACATTAGAGGGAGAGGTTATGCAGGAGGTTCAGGGATAGTTCTGTTTGAGAGGGAAAAGTGAGGTGCGTAATGGAAGTAGATGTAAGGCTTGTCGGACGATGGAAGATGTGATGATCATGTTGCAGGTGTAGTGAGAGAGGAAGGTATTTTGGAGGAGAAGTGTGGGTTTAAGTGGGCTGCGGCAGAGGTGAAAGGTGTCACGTTGAAACACATGGACGAAAGTCTGCCATGAGGAGGACTTTGCTAATCCGGAGTTGTACCGAGTTAAGTCAGGGGGAGAGATGAGTTCCTGGAAAAAGATTTGGAGACAATGGAAAGCAGAGAGATAGGTTAAAGGTGGGGTTTCACACTATGGCGGAGGAGGAGGGGAAAGGAGTAAGGGAAGGCGAGGTCCGGAGTGGGTTTCAACAGCGCCTACCAGCCACCCGGAGCCCTCCCACTTTTTCCGCCTCAGGTTCTGGTGTTCTGGTTATACGTACGCTTTGTGTAGACCGACACGGGAGAAAGTTGGGTTCTTCTAGTTGTCATATATCTTTAAAATGGTGGAGACTTTTTGACAAAAACTGTCCGAGAATGTGAGAGCCTTGCTCATTGTGCTCTCATGTCGCTTGAACAGATATGCTAAGCCTGACGTGCCCTCTGCTGTGACAGTTTTGGGAAGTGATACGAGTCTTTGTGTTTCACGACGTGAACTGTTTTCTCTACTCCTTAAGAGCAAAAAAATTATTCCGACTGAAGCGAGGCAGGAACAGACATTGTCACTTTCTTTAAAAAAATAACAGGAGCTCCACTGGAGGGTTGAGGAATCCCATCACCGATGCATTTTCCATGGGGGATTAGTTTTCCATACTCCTCATCAGAAAGACCGAGACAAATATTGATAATTTTACATGACTGAAATATATATATATATATATATATATATATATATATAAAGGGTTTCTGACAATCGGGATGGAAGAGATTATAACATGAGGGAAAGCATTGTTTACCTATGCTGAGTTGTCCCAAATATTTATAGACTGTTTCCAGAGCTCCTGAGTCGATGATTCAGAAAATGGGATAAGACCAGTTGTGTAAGACTATGAGTTGTGTTTACTTAGGACCAACTGCAGTGTCAGAAGGACCACGTTCATTGCCCTCTTTTTTGTTTTGTTTTCCTGATTACTTTTTTTTACTCTGATTTTGTCCCGGTCCCCCTTGGTTACATTTTAAGTTAAGAAAGTGAGACTTAAAAAAAAAAATGAGACCCTTGTCAAATCCTGCTTACAAGAAATATATATTTGAATATTGTTTGATCAGGATCAGATGGAGCAGATGCGGTGTGAGGAGCAGTAGTAGGAGCCGTAGTAGAAGCCGGAGTGGTAGCGGTACCTGGAGGAGGAGTAGGGGGAGGGCTCCGGTGGACGGCACGGCCAGGTCCCCTCACAAACGCAAGTATGCCCACTTGTGAATCGTGTATTCTGGCCACCTCGTTTATTGAAGTAGGAGTGTAATCATTATGTATCTGTCTGTCTCTCACACACACATAACGTGCCGATGCTGGACGGTTCTGTCACGCGGCTAAAATCATCACTGGAGAGTTCAGACTCTTAACTGTTTGCTCACAAATGATCTTTGCTCATGGCTACAGAGGACAGGAAAATGTTATGTTTTGAGTCCTGTGTTCATATTACAGTAAATGAATCACATGTTTTGAAGCCAATTTACGTTTTAAAGGTCTTGGCCAAATTATCAGTTGTGTTTTAATTGACCTGGATCTCATTCCTTATGAGCTGGCCTTGTTTATGAGTTCATTTAACAAATAAAGTTCCTCAAAAGAGTGAAGTCATGTGAACTACCAACGGACGGATGAAGAAGGTAAGGAGACAACACTTGGTACTTCGTTTCCTGGGATCCAGATTTGCACGTTTGGTCTTTTCCAGTCATGCAGCTGACGATGGTTAGATTAATTGTTTAAACTAGTCATCTTGAACATCGGACTGCTGTTTAAGGTCTGACATTTACAGCACCTCTGCCAGTTAGCGAAATTTTAAGCATATGTTCTCACGCACCTTGTGAGGTGTGCACCAGAGGAATGAGGTCTACATTGTGCTGAGGCACTTGTCCCGCCTCGTACCTTGTCGTTGTCGTGTGGTAGCTCGAACTTAGCGAACACGACCCTTGAATCGGACGGTACGACCCATGAAATGAGTAAAGAGTGAATAAAGAAAATGGAGAAATAAGAAAATCAACGAACGATTCCCGTGGACGCTTATTGCCAGGAGCTGCCAAACACTCCACTCGCTCTGCGTCTCTCAATTTTTTTTTCCTCGAGTGAGGGTGTCAGGTCAGAGGCCATAACTTCATTCCAAAGGCTTGTCCCGTCGTGGTCCAAGGGCTAACAACTGCCACCATGGAATGCTGACCTCTTAATGCTGAACGTGTACAGAGCATCGAATGAGAAAGGCAGCCTAGCCACAACCACAACAAGTGGTAAAGTTCATGTATCTCTGTGTACCAGCGAGCTGGAACGTTGTCTGACACCACCACTTTAGCTTGTAACTCCTCCAGCTCAGGAAGGAGAAAGTAAAATGTGAAGCTAACACAAGTAGCTTTTCAAGGTTCATGATTCCCATTAGATATCTTGGTTCACTGTCGTAGACCTGAACTAAATATGTAGGACCTGGCCAACCCCACTTGACTTCTCCACCTGACCTTCACAACTTCACGCACTACATCTGACTTTGGCATGTATTATTATCATCATTATTATTTTCATTTTTATTACTATAACCCCAGTTCTTCTCTTATGGAGCTCCTGCAGCTTCAAGGCTACGCTACACTACGTAGCTGGGACGGGATGGACTCCTTTGAAGAGTTCTTTGACGAGAAACTGGAGTCGGGTAACATAAACACACACACACGCACATATAGTGTGTGTTTATGTCCGTCAGGATTACAAGATCCTTAACATCAGATAAGGAGACTGTGATGCATCATTTTTTTATATTTTTAGAGAAGAAAAATAACGTAAAAACATTTGCAGACTTTTTTGTCTGTCATACTTCTTAGAAACACTTTTTTTTTCCCCGTAACGTCAGGCAAAGGTTGATACTTGCTGGATCCACAGAACTTCCAGTGTATGTGAACTATTAACCCGGTAACTGTCTTACACTGTCGCAGTTTGCACACTCATGTTCCAACATTTTTTTTTTTAGTCGCGTTTTTACTTAGCTGCCGGAAGAGCTAATGCGTATTTGCGACGCCGACGTTCCTCAATATAACCAGGGCACTAGCTAGACCTTGGTGTGTATCAGTACCTGCGGCTCAGCGTAGGGACTAAAAAAGTTGGTGTGTGTTGGACATATATGGCAGGGGATTATGGCACGACCAATTATTACCGGGATAAGTTATGGTAATCGGGTCTATTGATACCCACCTGGGCTGGAAGCTAAGTACGAGAATCGGAGCTCGTGATAAATTCATTGCGAGGGCCGCTGGCTGCCTCTTGAGAAGTCTTCTGACGGCTGGAACAATGGGTGGCGGCGGTAAACAGATGCTTACATAGTGCACCTCATCAGGGAACAAGGCCTTACGACCCTGAGACGGGATGGCTTGGCCTGAACGCCCGCCTCCTGGGCCAGGTCGAAGGCCGGCCTGGCCATCACACTTGAGGGTCGTTCCTTCGTGCTCTGAGGGGTTAAGGAGACGAACCTCCTTGACTTGTAAAGTTCATCAAAAATATTTTATGCACAAAAGAGGGTCGTTGGCGTGGAAGAGCTTCTTGCATCACATTCTGCATATTGTGACATGTTATCTCAAGGCTGCATATCATCAGTATATTATTGCCCCCGGGGTTGTTGAAGTATTTTTGAAGATGACGGAGTGCCTTAGTGTCTGGCCCAAATATACATCGGTCGTAAATACGCTTAATGAACTAACCGTCAGAGAACGGACCGTTAGAAGCCAAGGAATGGCACGTGCCAGCCACAGTCCTGGCGAGGAGCGGCGATGGTTAATGCCCCCTGTGTTGGCTGTTGGTCCCTGGGCAGAGAGGCGCGAGTCGTCCCCGCTGGGGGTTGTGGGATGACCTGGCAAGGCGTACGTTCCTTTCTGGTAGCCAACCAGCTTAACTGGTTTCTCTTATTTAGTCACAAGTTTATTTTCTGGTCCTCCCTTGACTGTACGTAATCGGGCGAGCAGGTGCTGCTCCGTCACTGAATTTAACTAAGGAAGCCAGTTAGTTGGCTGAAGTAATTCCAGCTTATGTAACGCTTTGGACATGGATTTAATGGAGAAGCTAAGAAAACTAGCGATTTCTTTAGTTCCATTATTTTGCTGAGTTTTGCACTTACAAAGACAAGAGCTACAGGGGATCGTATTGCTCTTAGTCTCAAGCAAAACATGTTTACAGACTGACCACACATGGCACGAGGACCCTGCCGCAATGGGGGTGGGTGGTTCACTACCTCCCCTAGAGTTCATCTCCCTGCCTGCCACACTTTCTTTTCCTCCGGACGAAACCGCTCTGGGTGTTGAGTGCTTACCTCCCAATGCAATGCAGACGCCCTACCATCTGCCCGATCACCAGCTGGTGTGTGCCATCCCACACATAAGTTTCATCGAGCAATTAAATGTTTATATTATCTGTTCTGTCCCTTCGTCTGTCGGCAGACCCCTTAAGGAGTGACAGAAGACACAGGTGTTGGGATTTCTCAACGCTTTACCCGGAGGCAGGGAAGATCACCATCGTCATATCTCGATGACGAGTTTCTCAAAAGGTCACCTCAATGTCATACGAACAATGTGTTTACCTTTTTACTTTTTGTACAGCAGTTCATCATCTACACGGATCTTAGCCGTATTTCTTATATGGCTTGTCCCCAGGGGCACGGAAGAACCGCTCGCTGCCAGTTATTACTTTGAGAGAGAAAAAGTCAAAGGTTGAATTCGCTGTGACCACGGGTGTGTGGAAGAATGGCTTCCTTGTCGTACTTCGGGCTCTGTTACGTCAGTCAAGTGGACGAGTCTTTATACACGACTTTTTTTGAGAGACGAAGAGACTTTTTTTTTTTTTTTTTTTTTTTTTTTTTTTTTTTTTTTTTTCGACATCAGGTCAGGTTGGAGCAGCTGTCGCCGAAGTCATCGGCGAGAGAAAGCTGTGGGTTGGCGTCGGGTGGGAGTGTGAGGAGCGGCGGGAGGGAGTGAGGGAAGGAGGGAGGGATCGGCCGATTGTTC
Source organism: Panulirus argus (assembly GCA_038088735.1). Lineage (NCBI taxonomy): Eukaryota > Metazoa > Arthropoda > Malacostraca > Decapoda > Palinuridae > Panulirus > Panulirus argus. The sequence continues at coordinate 14,520 of JAYMFT010390658.1, forward strand.
GTAAGGTAGTGTTCTTGTTTGGTGGCGTCGGGTGGGTCCTGCCCGACCTTGGGAGGAGGAGCATGTTGTCCGGCCGCCGCTATTAATAGCTTCATTAATCCCGTGCTTGTGGTCTCCCCAGGTGGAGTGCTGCTATGCCTCCTCCTCCCTCCCTGCTCCCCCAGGCTCTCTCTTCATTTACCTCATTGACTCATTACCTCATTCTTGTCTCATATTCTTTCCTTACCTTCCTATCATTCATCCTCATTTTTTTGCTAACTTGAGTAATACACGGACTGTATTTTCTTACGTTCGCTTCCTCATTCCTCCGTATTTTGTGTTCTCTCTTCCCACTCATTCCCTTTTACCCGTCCTTGCCTGCCCCACACACTCCTTACGACCCTCGCTCATTGTGTGGTCGGTGTGTTCCTCTTTTACCCGTCCTCTGACATTCTCATCCTCTTCCTGCTCTTTATTTTCCTGTTTGCATCTGGTCGTATAAGTATTCCCGACATCAGCTGCCTTTGACCGACCAGACCTGTTTTTCCTCTTGCATATCGTCCTCCTTTGCTCTTCGTAATGATTTTCCTTCCCTTGTCCCTCTGCATCACTCGAGACAGTTTACTTTTCCGTCTTCTTGAAGTAGTTTTTCTTCATAGATAATTTTGTGTTATTTTTTTCTCTCTTTATGCTAGCTGAGCGGCACAGGCAACTGAGGCCCTAATCGAGGCCATCCCATTAACGCTATATATATAAATACATACCCTAGCCTGAACCAGGTACCCATTTTATCGACCAACCCCTAGGGATTTTGTGTCGTAGTCGGCCTCCTATAATTCTTCCTTCGCGTTTGTTATCTTCTCCCTCTTCTCGTGCCCTATTTACAATTTTCCCCGTCGTCGTCGACTGCTGGTTGAAATGATCCACGTTCTTCCAGGGAGCCTGTCATCCCTGTCATTTCTCAAGGCTCTTGTGGGACAGCAGCCCGTGTTTCGCTGCGTAATTGTTTCTTACGAAGTGTCGGGATTTCCCGGGGTTTCTTTTTCGTGGTCACGCGGCGTGCGTGGTCAGGGTAGGTGCTCCCGGGTCGGCAACTTGGGTACATGAGAGGTTTTTCTGTTTGACAGTCAGCCATCTTCAGTCCGAAGGTAAAAAGTGCTACAGGCACCGAATAGGTTCTGATGTTGGATCGTTTAAAAAGTTTTCATTTCCATTACTCTGGGGTATTACAACTAGGGTATATATACTGATTACCGTATATTAACTATGGTATATATACTGATTATTCCATCAAAACAAAGGTATATATCCCGATTATAGTATTATAACTAAGCTATGCATCCTGATTCTAGCGTATGTGGACCAGCAGTACATCCTAAAGGACTAGTCATATAGCAAGGAGAATCGCACTGTCCTTAGTTTTGCGTATATCTTATATTTTTGGTTACCTTAATATAACAACTGAAGGGATATTTGTCTCACTGTATATTTATTATAATTAAGATCAAAGGCTAAATCTTCACAAGTACCAATAAACAGTTATTAATTATTATCATTATAACTCTAGTGATGTTGTTATCTCTATACAAGAGGCACACATACAGGGTTGATAACAATATCTTTAATGTCTCAGACGTAAATCAGAGTATCGGTCGGGCCACTGATAGTAACTTGCACTCTGACTTAACAGATATAAAGTTTCAACTGCTTCGTCTGTGGGGAAATGAAGCAGTGAAACTCAATTCAGAGTACCGGACGGACACAAACGCCATTATATACATCAAGAACAACGTTATAGACCTCTGAGTTATAAATGATTGTTGATCTTACTTTTAACGAACACAACAGACCAACAACAGAGCCCCTCAACAGCATTTTGTTATGTGCTACATCTACCACTGTCCTACCCCTTCTTCACTTTCTAACCACCCTATAAAAAAATAAAATCTATCGTAAACTATACGTAATGTATGGTAAAGTCCAAGGCCGAGCTATGATGGTAGAAGAACCTCTGAAACCATCTTAAGGTATGCGTAAGTTAAGTTAAAGTCCCAGGCTGAGCTGTTGGGGTGGGGGATAGAGACCTCTGAAACCCCATGTATGGTATACGGAAGGAAAAGTAAGGTCCAAGGCCGAGCTAAAGGGGTGGAAGACCTCCTAAACCAACGTGAGGTTTACTTAAGGTAAGGCTCCAGGCCCACCTTTGGTGGGTGGAAGACCTCCAAAACCTTCGTGAGGTTTACGTAAGGTAAGGTAAGGTTCCAGCCCCAGCTGTGGTGGGTAGAAGATCTCCCAAATCACCGTATGGTATACGCGAGGTAAAGTGACTCTAAAATAAAAACAGTGCATTCTCAGTAATTCGTACAAACGGCACAGATGCTGGATACTGACAACTCGATTCTAAGACCTAAGACCTGGGTTTCGTCAGTCGACGTGGGCGTGGAGGGTGTGGTCGTCGGCGGGAGCTCCTGGGCACAGGCTCCGTCTCCCCGGGAATCTTCCCTTTTGGAAAAAAACAATTTAAAAAAAAAGAAAAAAAAGTTGCGCCGTGTAACGCCGTCCCTGAACCTTATCCTTAGGTATTGTGGCCTTGGCGAGGCGAGGTTAACGAGCGAAGGGCGTGTCGTGACCCACCGAACCTTCCCCAACCTCCTTCCTTCCACCGCACGTCCCTCATGCTCCAGCCGCGTCGTGCAACACGCATACTCACTCACGTGACCCGGATTTACGTTTATCCTTGACCTTCGCCCATTGTTCGGTGTGGGTGTGGGAATTTCGTCATGGCCTCTGCCTACACTGTCGTGAATTTCGCCAGGTGTTTGAAACTGCAGTATGCTTGCGGTGAATCGTCGCTATTGCACGTCTTGTAGATCATTACCGGCAAGTTTTTTCGATGATGGAACTTGTACGTGAATGTTTTGGTCGAGATTCCTTCATTACGGCTGATAAGCATTAGAAAAATTGTATTTTTAATATGCCTGGTCATTAGCACACAGACCCAGATTTTTTATCGTCTAAATCCTCGGCCCTTTTTTTTTAAATGTGTATGTTTTTTACGCCCAGCCCCTTTTTATAATTGTATTTATACAATAATCAGTACCTTTTAATTCCATCCAGGATGCACTCAGCGAAAGATCTATTTTTAACCCTTTTTGTGTGTAGAATCTTCTTGGAAGAGGAAGCCCTGCGTCCAAGACAGTTTTATGGGAGGTAATGAAACTGTATATTCATTTGGTATGGAGTTATCTCAACCTTTTTAAACTCCGTGGAGCGTGGCTTCATCCGTAGCCAGAGACAGCCATATTTTTTTCCCTTTGGTTTGGGTGTGGTCTTCCGGGCCTTGACAAGGTCTTTGGGGGGAGTGTAGGGCAAGTTCACGGAGGGGGCCTTCTCGTTCCGACGAAGGGGAAGTTGAGTGACCACCAGAAAGTTCCCACACTGCGTGCCAGTTGACCTTAGCCGAAGGTAAAGTCACCTCGGAATGACTGTCATCACGAACACTGACCCACAAGACTTGCCTGCTGGAGATAACATCGTTTCCCAGGGATCGAGTGCGGTGGAGTGGGTGGGAGGCAAGGATTGGCCATGTAGAAAGAAGACTAAGGGATACTCTGTAAGCGTCTTTCAGGGAACCGGTGTCAGCGATGGATTCCTCGTTTCTTCTGGATCAACAATTATCAAGTGGAGACTTTGGCGTCTGTTATGGGCGTGGAGGGTGTCGGTGGGGACGAGATCAACTTCTTCTGCTGGTCCTCGAGGCCTTTGCTGCACTTACCAAGGGCACGATGGCACTCGCTTGCCACACCCAGATTATCATCTTACCTGCTCAACCCCCACGCCACACCGGGGGAGGGGGGGAGACGTGCCTGTCCTTGGTTCGTCTCTCATTTCTTGTGGATCTGATCCCGTAAAAACGTGGGTTTCACGGCTTCTCCTGAACTAGGACTAGGTGATTGTGATGAAGATGACAGAAGAGGGGGGGGGGTCTCAAGGCTGGGTGCTGAAGTAAGGACTCGATTTGGGTAGGAGGTGATGCTCTACTTTTTTCGGTGTCAATAACAGGTATAATGGAACTGCGAAAAAAAGAAAACGGAATATTTTCGGCATTATACGCGTAAGAAATAAGTAAATGCGAGACGGAAGGAATAACCGAAGAATCCGAATCGACTGAAATCATCGTGAAGAAAATAACTTACGAGAAGTTTGTTTCAAGTGGTTAGCCTCAATAGTCAGCCACGAGAGTGGGTGACAGTTGTTAGATCACTGAAGTTAGATGCGATTAAGCGGTGCCAACGATGGGACGCGGGGGGGGGGGAGATGCGTTTAAACTGGTTGGCAGAATGGGACAGGGAAGGGGGATGTGTTTTTACTGTTGCGTGCATGGCATACGTGAGATCCAGCGGGACTTAAGACGGTGCGAGGCTACGCTGGGATGTAAGCGTAGGACGGCGTCCTTCGGTATGGTAAATGAAGGGAACCTTTTGCCTCTAGGATCCCGCCTTGCAAGGACACCCACACTGCCAGAAATCAGCGCATGAATTCGTCTGTGAACCTCGTGTACTCTTGGCCAGCGTGTAGCGCTCCTGCCCTCCACCAGTGCCTATGGCCTCCGCACACCAAGGAACCTACTTCCTCTGCCATCACCGTACCCTTGTCATGATGTGCCCCACCGAGCACAGCAGACATGTACGGATCACTCTGTCCGTATCCGTCCTTCCGTTCGTCATCCATCAACCACGTATCCGTCCTTCCGTTCGTCATCCATCAACCACGAATCCGTCGCTGTTAAGTTACACCCTGTTTTGTGAAGGTGTGTTTGACCTGATGCGCAATGGTCGGGTTAAAGGCATCGAAAGGTATGCCTCAAATAATTTTCTTCCCACGTCTCTAAAGAACTGATGGGTCATAATACCCTTAACTGTAGTTTGTGCACTTTGCCCGAGTTATGCAATCAATAAAAAAAGGTTTAACCTAGAAAGTATTCAGACTTGTAATCTGAAAAGACTTTCACCTTCGGACATGAGACCTGCATACAGGTTTTTCCTATTATCTGACGAAGTGAATGTCATTAGACCCATAACTCTAGTTGTAACTTGTGCCACTTACAAAAAGAAGGTTTGAATTGATTTTACTCCAATTAATTATACTGTGCTTGTGCAGGCGACTCAAGTACTCCATGGAACACCCTTCTTGTGAGAGTTTGGACATTATAGTATATATAT
>JAYMFT010390669.1:0-35157 GCA_038088735.1 Panulirus argus
TAGGATGGTTCCGGGCACCACTTTAACGCTCCTCAGTCAGGACGGTAGTACCACCCTGGGCGGCTGTTGTCAACAACGTACTGGAGCACTTAATGGGGAGGAGAAACTACTGGAGCACCTAATGGGGAGGAGGGACTGCTGGCGTATCTGATGGGGAGGAAGTACTGCTGGAGCACATGATGAGGAGGAAAACTTGCTAGAACACATGATGAGGAAGAGGGGCTGGTGGAGCACTTAATGGGGAGGAGAGAGTGCTAGAGCACCTGATGGGGAGGAGGGAATGCTGGAGCACACCTGAATGTGAGCGGGGACCGCTATATCACCTGATTAGGAGGAACTGCTGGCGAACCTGATGGAGAGGAGAGACTGCTTGAACACATGATAGTTTGGAGGGACTGCTGGAGTACCTGAGTTACTACTGGAGCACGTGATGGGGTGTAGGGACTGCTGAAGTACCTGATCGGGAGGAAAGAATGCTGGGTCACCTTATGGGGAGGAGGGATCACTGGAGCACCTGGTATGGTGGAGGGACTGCTGGAGCACCTGATGGGGAGGAAGGATTGCTGGCGCACCTGATGGGAAGGAGGAACTGCTGGAGCTCCTGATATGGAGGAGTGACTGGCCGAGCACCTGATGGGGAGGAGGGATTGTTAGAGCACCTGATGGGAAGTGGGGCTATTGGAACACCTGAGGGAAGGAGGGGCTGCTAGAGCTCCTTATGGGGAGGAGGGACTGCAGGCGCACCTGATGTAGAGGAGGGACTGCTTAGTACCTGATGGGGAGGAAGGATTCCTGGCGCATTGGATGGGATAGAGGGACTGTTATAGCACCTAATCGGGTGGAGGGACTGCTCAGCACCTGATGGGAAAGATGGACTGCTGAAGCTCCTTTTAGGGAGAAGTGACTGCTGCATCATCTTTTAGGGAGAATGTTGCAATGGTGAACCAGATGGGGAGGAGGGGCTGTTGGAGCGCCTGATGGGGAGGAGGGGCTCTTGGAGCACCTAATGGGGAGGAGGGGCTCTTGGAGCGCCTGATGGGGAGGAGGGGCTCTTGGAGCGCCTGATGGGGAGGAGGGACTGCTAAGAACCTTATGGGGTGAAGGGACTGCTCAAGCACTTGATGAGACGGAGTGACTGTTGGAGCACCTGATGGGGAAGAGGTACCGCTGAAGAGCACCTGATGGGAAGGAGGGACTGCTAAAGCACCAGAGGGGCCGGAAGAATGCTTGATCACCTGATAGGGAGGAGGAACTGCCGGAACACCTGATGGTGTGCAGGGACTGCTGAATCAAGTCATAGGGAGGAGGGCCTGCTGAAGAATCTGACGTGAGGAAGAACCGCTAGAGCAAAATATAGGGAGAAGAGTGCTGGAGTACCTGACGGGATGGAAGGACTGCTATATCGCTGATGGGGAGGAGGGACTGCTTTCGAATCTGATGGGGAGGAGGGACTACCTAAGCATCTGATGAGGAGGAGGGATTGTTGGAGAGCCTGGCGGGCTGGAGGGACTGCTATATCACCTGATGGATATGAGAAACTGCTGGAGCATCTGATGAGGAGGAGGGACTGCTAGACCACCTGCTGGGGAGGAGGGACTGCTGAAACATCTGATGAGGAGGAGGGACTGCTGCAGCACCTGATGGGAAGGAGGGACTGCTGACACATCTGATGGGGAAGAGGGACTTCTTGAGTATCTGATGGGGAGGGGTACTGCTGCAGAACCTGATGGGAAGGAGGAACTGCAGGAGCACCTGATGGGGAAGAGGGACTGCTGACACATCTGATGGGGAAGAGGGACTTCTTGAGTGTCTGATAGGGAGGAGGGACTGCTGCAGAACCTGATGGGAAGGAGGAACTGCTGGAGCACCTGATGGGGAGGAGGGATTGGTGGTATACCTGACGGGGTGGAGGGACTGCTGGAGAGCTTAGCGGGGTGGAGGAACTGATATAACACCTGATGGGGAGGAGGGACTGTCCTAGTACCTGACTGAAAGGAGTGACTGCAGGAGCACATGTTGGTATGGAGGGACTGCTGGAGCACCTAATGGGGAAGTGGGATTGCTGGAGCATCTGATGGGGTAAAGGGACTGCTGAAACACTATTTTTGGGGAGAAGTGATTGCTGCATCACCTACTGGAGCGAATAGAGCACTGGAGAACCCGATGGGGAACAGGAACTGCTAGAGTGTCTTATGGGAAGAATAACTGCTAGAGTACTTGATATAGAGGGACTGCTGGAGCACCTGAAGGGGTGGAGAAAATACTTTAGTACCTAATTCGGAGAAGGCAGAGCTGGAGAACCTGATGGGGAGGAAGACCTGCTGAAGCATATGATGGTGTGGAGAGACTGCTGAAGCACATGGGGAACTACTGGAGCACCTGATGGTGTGGAGGGACTGCTGGAGTACCTGAGGGACAATTGGAGCACCTAATGGTGTGGAGTGACTGCTGGAATACCTGAGGGACTACTGGAGCAACTGATGGTATGGAGGAACTGCTGGAGAACCTGACGGGCTAGGGGAGCACCTGATGATGTGGAGGGACTGCTGGAGTACCTGAAGGACTATTGGAGCATCTAATGGTGTGGATAGACTGCTGGAGTACCTGACGGACTGCTGGAGCACTTGATGGTGTGGAGGGACTGCTGGAGTATCTGAGAGACTACTAGAGCACATGATGGTGTAGAGAGACTGCTGGAGTACCTGAGGGTCTCTTGGAGAACCTGATGGTGTGGAGGGACTGCTAAAGTATAGGAGGGACTACTCGAGCACCTGATGGTGTTTAAAGACTGCTGGAGCACCTGATGAACTACTGGAGCACATGATGGTATGGAGGGACTACTGGAGTACCTGAGGGACTACTGGAGCAACGAAGGGTGTGGAGGGACTGCTGGAGTACCTGAGGGGTTACTGGAGCACCTAATGGTGTGGAGGGACTGCTGAAATACCTGAGGGACTACTGGAGCAACTGATGGTATGGAGGAACTGCTGAAGAACCTGACGGGCTAGGGGAGCACCTGATGGTGTGGTGGGACTGCTAGAGTACATGAGGGACTATTTGAGCAGCTGATGGTGTGGAGGGGCTGCTGGAATACCTGAGGGACTACCAGAGCACCTGATGGTATGGAGGAAATGCTGGAGTACCTGGGGGACTATTGGAGCACCTGATGGTGCGGATGGACTGCTGAAGTACGTTAGGGACTATTGGAGCACCTGATGGTGTGGAGGGACTGCTGGAGTACCTGAGGGACTACTTGAGCACTTGATTTTGTGGAGGGAGTGCTGGAGTGCCTGACGGACTATTGAAGCACTTGATGATGTGAAGTGACTGCTAGAGTTCCTGAAGGACTACTGGAGCACAGAAAGGTGTGTAGGGACTCCTTGAGAGACAATTGTACTAGAGCACCTGATGGTATGGAGGGACTGCTTGAGTGCATGAGGGACCACTGGAGCACCTGTTGGTGTGGAGAGACTGCTTAAGTACCTGAGGGACTATTTGAGCACCTAAAGGTGTGGAGGGACTGCTGAAGTACCTGAAGGACTACTGGAGCATCTGATGGTGTGGATGGACTGCTAAAGTACCTAAGGGACTATTGGAGCCCCAGATTGTGTGGAGGGACTGCTAGAGTACCTGAAGGACTACTGGAGAATCTGATGGTATGGAGGGACTGATTGAGTACCTGAGGGACTACTGGAGCACCTGATGGTGTGGAGGGACTGCTGGAGCACCTGATAAACTAATGGAGCAGCTGATGGTGTGGAGGGACTGCTGGAGTACCTGAAGGACAATAGTATTGGAGCATCTGATGGTGTGGAAAGACTGCTGGAGTGCCTGAGGGACTATTGGGGCACCTGATTGTGTGGAGGGACTGCTGGAGTACCTGAAGGACTATTGGATATCCTGATGGTGTGGAAGGACTGCTGAAGTACCTGAGGGACTACTGGACCACCTGATGGTGTGGATGGACTGCTGAAGTACATGAGGCACAACTGGAGCACTTTATGGTGTGGAGGGACTGCTGGAGTACCTGAGGGACTACTGGAGCTCCTGATGGTGTGTAGGGACTGCTGGAGTACCCGAAGGACTACTGGAGCTCCTGATGGTGTGGAGGGACTGCTGAAGTACCTGAGAGACAATAGTACTAGAGCACCTAATGGTGTGGATGGAATGCTGGGGTAAATGAGGGACTACTGGAGAACCTGATGGTGTGGAGGGACTGCTGGAGTACCTGAGGGACAATATCATTGGAGCACCTGATGGTTTGAAGGGACTACTGGAGTACCTGAGGGACAACTGGAGCACCTAATGGTGTGGATGGACTGCTGGAGTAATTGAGGGACTAATAGAGCACCTGTTGGTGTGGAGGGACTGCTGGAGCACCTGATTGTGTGATAAGAGTGCTGGAGTACCTGATGGACTATAAGAGAATCTAATGGTGTGGAGGGACTGCTAGAGTACCTGAGGGACAGCTGGAGCACCTACTGGTGTGGAAGGACTGCTGCAGTACCTGAGGGACTATTGGAGCCCCAGATTGTGTGGAGGGTCTGCTAGAGTACCTGAAGGACTACTGGAGAATCTGATGGTATGGAGGGACTGATTGAGTACCTGAGGGACTACTGGAGCACCTGATGGTGTGGAGGGACTACTGGAACACCTGATGGTGTAGATGGAGTGTTGGAGTAACTGAGGGACTACTTGGGCACCTGATGGTGTTGAGGGACTGTGAAGTACCTAAGGGACTATTGGAGCACCTGATGGTGTGGAGCGACTGCTGGAGTACGTGAAGAACTACTGGAGCACCTGATGGTGTGGAGGGACCGCTGGAATACCTGAGGGACAATAGTATTGGAGCATCTGATGGTGTGGAGGGATTGCTGGAGTACCTAAGGGACTATTGGAGCACCTGATGGTTTGGAGGGAGTGCTAGAGTACCTGAGGGATCACTGGAGCACCTGAGTGTGTGGAAGGACTGCTGGAGTACCTGAGGGACTATTGAAGCACCTGATGGTGTGGATGGACTGCTAGAGTACTTGAGGGACTACAAGAGCACCTGATGATGTGGATGCACTGCTTGAGTACCAGAGGGACAACTGGAGCACCTGATGTTATGGAGGGACTGCTGGAGTACCTGGGGGCTATTGGAACACCTAATGGTTTGGAGGGACTGCTAGAGTAACTGAGGAACTACTGGAGCATTTGATGGTGTGGAGGGACTGCTAGAGTACCTCAGGGACTACTGGAGCTCCTGATGGTGTGGAGGAGCTTCCGGAGTACCTCTGTGACTATTGGAGCACCTGATGGTGTGGAGGATCTGCTGGAGTACTTGAGGGGCTATTGGAGCAACTGATGGTGTGGAGGGACTGCTGGAATACATGAGGGACTATTGGAGTACTTGAAGGTGTGGAGGGACTGCTGGAGTACCTGAGGGGCTAGGGGGGCATCTGATGGTGTGTCGGGACTGATGGAGTACTTGAGGGACTACTGGAGCACCTGATGGCGTAGATGGACTGCTGCAGTATCTGAGGGGCTACTGGAGCTCCTTTTGGTGTAGAGGGACTGCTGGAGTACCTGAGGGAGTTTTAGAAGAACTGATGGGGTGCAGGGACTGCTGGAGTACCTTATTGACTATTGGAGCACATGAGGGTGTGGAGGGACTGCTGGAGTAACTGAGGAACTGTGGGAGCACCTGATGGTGTGGAGGGACTGCTGGAGTACCTGAGGGGCTAGGGCAGCATTTGATGGTGTGGAGGGACTTACGGAGTACTTGAGGGACTACTGGAGCACCTGATGGTGTGAAGGGACTGCTGGAGTACCATAGGGACTACTTGGAACACATAATGGTGTGGAGTGACTGCTGGAGTACAGTAGTGACTGCTCGAGCACCTGATGGTGTGGAGGGACTGCTAGAGTACCTGAGGGACTATTGGAGCACATACTGGTGTGGAGTGACTGCTTGAGTACCTGAGGGACTACTGGAGCACTTGATGGTTTGGAGGTACTACTAGATTACCTAAGGGCTACTGGACCACACGATGTTGTGGAATGACTGCTGGGGTACCTGAGGGACTACTGGAGCACATGATTGTGTGGAGGGACTGTTGTAGCACCTGAGGGCCTACTGGAGCACATGACATGGTGGAGGGACTGCTGGAGTACCTGAGAGACTATTGGAGAAGCTGATGGATTGGACGGACTGCTGGAGTACATGATGGACTAATGGAGCCTCAGATTGTGTGCAGGGACTTCTAGAGTACCTGAAGGACTACTAGGGAATCTGATGGTGTGGAAGGACTGATTGAGTACCTGAGGGACTACTGGAGCACCTGATGGTGTTGAGGGACTGCTGAAGTACCTGAGGGACAACAGTATTTGAGCACCTGATGTTGTGGAGGGACTGATGGAGTACCTGAGTGACTATTGGAGCACCTGATGGTGCGGATGGAATGCTGAAGTACCTAAGGGACTACTAGAGCACCTGATGGTGTGGATGGACTGCTGAAGTACCTGAGGTACTACTGGAGAACCTGATGGTGTGAATGGACTGCTCGAGTACCGGAGGGACTACTGGAACACCTGATGGTATGGATGGACTGCTGGAGTACCTAAGGGACTACTGTAGAACCTGATTGTGTTGAGGGACTGCTGGAGTACCTGAGGGACTATTGGAGCACCTGATGGTGTGGAGCGACTGCTGGAGTACCTGAAGGACTACTGGAGCAACTGATGGTGTGGAGGGATGCTGGAATACCTGAGGGAGAATAGTATTGGAACATCTGATGGTGTGGAGGGATTGCTGGAGTACTTGAGAACTACTGGAGCACCTGAGTGTGTGGAGGGACTGCTGGAGTAACTGAGGGACTATTGGAGCACCTGATGGTGTGGAGGGAGTGCTAGAGTACCTGATGGACCACTAGAGCACCTTAGTGTGTGGGGGGACTGCTGGAGTACCTGAGGGACTATTGGAGCACCTGATGGTGTGGATGGACTGCTTGAGCACCTGAGGGACTAATGGAGCGCCTGATGTTGTGGAGAGACTGCTGGAGTACCTGGGGGAAAATTGGAGCACCTAATGGTGTGCATTGACTGCTAGAGTACCTGAAGCACTACTGAAGAATCCGATGGTATGGAGGGACTGCTGGAGTACCTGAGGGACTACTGGAACATTTGATGGTGGGAGGGACTGCTAGAGTATCTCAGGGACTACTGGAGCTCCTGATGGAGTGGAGGAGCTTCTGGAGTACCTCTGGGACTTTTGGAGCACCTGATGGTGTGGAGGATCTGCTGGAGTACTTGAGGGACTATTGGAGCGACTGATGGTGTGGAGGGACCGCTGGAATACATGAGGGACTACTGGAGCACTTGAAGGTGTGGAGGGACTGCTGAACTACCTGAGGGGCTAGGGAAGCACCTGATGGTGTGTCGGGACTGATGGAGTACTTGAGGGACTACTGGAGCACCTGATGGGGTGGACGGACTGCTGCAGTACTTGAGGGACTACTGGAGCTCCTGTTGGTATAGAGGGACTGCTGGAGTACCTGAGGGAGTTTTAGAAGAACTGATGGGGTGCAGGGACTGCTGGAGTACCTTATTGACTATTGGAGCACATGAGGGTGTGGAGGGACTGCTGGAGTAACTGAAGGACTACGGGAGCACCTGATGGTGTAGAGGGACTGCTGGAGTACCTGAGGGGCTAGGGCAGCACCTGATGGTGTGTCGGGATTGATGGAGTACTTGAGGGACTACTGGATCACCTGATGGCGTGGACGGACTGCTGGAGTACTTGAGGGACTACTGGAGCTCCTGTTGGTGTAGAGGGACTGCTGGAGTACCTGAGGGAGTATTAGAGCAATTGATGGGGTGGAGGGACTGCTGGAGTACCTTATTGACTACTGGAGCACATGAGAGTGTGGAGGGACTGCTGGAGTAGCTGAGGGACTACGGGAGCACCTGATGGTGTGGAAGGACTGCTAGAGTACGTGAGGGACTTTTGGAGCGCATGCTTGTGTGGAGTTACTGCTTGAGTGCCTGAGGGACTACTGGAGCACTTGATGGTTTGGAGGGACTAGTGGATTACCTGAGGGCTACTGAAGCACACGATGTTGTTGAAGGACTGCTGGAGTACCTGATTGACTACTGAAGACATGATTGTGTGGAGGGACTGTTGTAGCACCTGAGGGCCTACTGGTGCACATGATATAGTGGAGGGACTGCTGGAGTACTTGAGAGACTACTGGAGAACCTGATGGGATGGATGGACTGCTGGAGTATCTAAGAGACTATTGGAGCACCTGATGGTGTGGAAGGACTGCTGGAGCACCTGAAGGACTACTTGGACACATGATGGTGTGGAGGGACTGCTGGGGGTACCTGAGAGACTACTGGGGCACTTGATGGTGTGTAGGGACTGCTTGAGTACCTAAGGGACTATTGGAGCACATAATGGTGTGCAGGGACTGCTTGAGTACCTGAGAGATTATTTGAGAACCTAATGGTGTGGAGGGACTGCTGTAGTACCTGAGGGACCACTGGAGCACCTGATGGCGTGGAGGGTCTGCTGGGATACTTGGGGAACAATAGTATTGGAGCACCTGATGGTGTGGAGAGACTACTGGAGTACCTGAGTGACTACTGGAGAACCTGATGGTGTGGAGGGACTGCTGAGGTACCTGAGGGACTATTGAAGCATAACATAGAGTGAAGTGACTGCTGGAATACCTGAGGGAATACTGGAGCACTTGATGATATGGAGGGAATGCTTTAGTACCTGAGGGGCTACTGGAGCACATGATGGTGTGGAGGAACTGATAGAGTACTTGAGGGACTACTGGAGCACATGATGGTGTAGAGGGACTGCTGGAGTACATGAGGGACTACTGGAGCAGCTGATTGTGTGGAGGGACTGCTGGAGTAACTGAGGGACTATTGGAGTGCCTGATAGTGTGGAGGGACTGCTAGAGTATCTGAGGGAGTACTGGAGCCCCTGATGGTGTTGAGATACTACTGGAGTACCTGCTGGACTACTGCAGAACCTGATTTTGTGCAGGGAGTGCTGGAGTACCTTAGGGACTAATGGAGCATATGATGGTGTGGAGGAAATGCTGGAGTTCACAAGGGAGTACTAGAGCACTTGACGGTGTGGAGGGACTGCTGGAGTACCTGAGGGGCTACTGTAACACATGATGGTGTGGAGGACTGCTGGAGTACCTGAGGGGCCACTGGAGCAGCTGATGGTGTGCAGGGACTGCTGAAGCACGTGAGGGACACTAGTAATGGAGCATCTGATGGTGTGGAGGGACTGGTGTTGCACCTGTGAGAGTATTGGAGCACCTGATGATGTGGATGGACTGCTGAAGTACCTAAGGGACTACTGGAGCACCTGATGGTGTGGAGATTCTACTAGAGTACCTGAATGACGACTGGAGAACCTGCTGTTGTGGAGGGAGTGCTGGGGTACCTGGGGACTATTGGAGCATATGAAAGTGTGGAGGAACTGCTGGAGTACACAAGGGACTACTGGAGCACTTGATGGTGTAGAGGGACTGCTGGAGTATGTGAGGGGCTACTGGAGCACATGATGGTGTGGAGGGACTACTGGAGCACCTGAGGGACTAATAGAGCACCTGATGGTGTGGAGGGATTATTGGAGTACCTGAGGGGCCACTGGAGCATCTGATAGTGTGGATGGACTACTGGAGTACGTGAGGGATGATAGTACTGGAGTACCTGATGGTGTGGAGGGACTGGTGGTGTACCTGTGGGACTACTGGAGCACCTAATGATGTGGGTGGACTGTTGAAGTACCTGAGGGACTTCTGGAGCACCTGAAGGTGTGAATGGACTGCTTAAGTACTAAAGGGACTATTGGAGCACCGGATGGTGTGGAGGGACTGCTGGAGTACCTGTGTGACTACTGGAGAACTTAATGGTGTGGGGGGACTTCTGGAGTACCTGAAGGACTATTGGAGAACTTGATGGTGTGGAGGGACTTCTAGAGTACCCGAGGGACTACGGGAGTATCTGATGGTTTGGATGAATTGCTAAAGTACCTGAGGGAATACTGGAACACCTGACGGTGTGTAGGGACTACTGGAGTGCCTGAGTGACTACTGGAGAACCTGATGGTGTGGAGGGACTGCTGGAGTACCAGAGGGGCTACTTGAGCTCATGAAGGTGCGGAAGGATTGCTAGAGTACCTGAGGGACTACTTGAGCACCTGATGGTGTGGAGGTGTGGAGGGACTGTTGGAGTATCTGAATGACTGTTGGACTACCTGATGGTGTGCAGGGATTGCTGGAGTATCTGAATGACTTTTGGACTACCTGATGATGTGCAGGTGACTGCTGGAGTACCTGAAGGACTACTGAAGCACCTGATGGTGTGGATGGACTCTTTAAGTACATGAGGGACTACTGGAGCACCTAATGGTGTGGAGGGACTACTGAAGTACCTGAAGGACTACTGGAGCTCCTTATGGTATAAATGGATTGCTTGAGTACCAGAGGGACTACTGGAGCAACTGATGGTGTGGAGGGACTGATGGAGTACCTGAGGGACTATTGGAGCAGCTGATGGTGTGGATGTACTGCTGGAGTACCTGAAAGACTAATGGAGCACTTGATGGTGTGGAGGGACTGCTGGAGTAGCTGAGGGACAATAGTATTGGAGCACCTGATGGTGTGGAGGGACTGCTGGAGTATCTGAAAGACTACTGTAGCACCTGATGGTGTGGAGAGACTGCTGAAGTACCCAAGGGTCTACTGGAGCACTTGATGATGTGCAGGGATTAATGGAATTTCCTGAGGGACTACTGAAGCAACTGATGATGTGTAGGGACTGCTAGAGTACCTGAGGGACTGCTGGAGTACCTGAGGTACAATATTATTGGAGTACCTGATGGTTTGAAGGGACTACTGGAGTACCTGAGGGATTAATGGAACAACTGATGGTTTAGAAGAAATGGTGGAGTATCTGAGGGACTACTAGAGAACCTGATGGTGTGGAGAGAGTGCATGAGTACCAGAGTAAGTACTTGAGCACCTGATTGTGTGGAAAGACTGCTGGAGTACCTGAGGGACTATTGGAGCACCTGATGGTGTGGAGGGACTGCTGCAATACCTGAGGGACCATTGGAGCACCTGATGGTGTGGGAGCACTGCTGGAATATCTAAGGGACAATAGTAATGGAGCACCTGATGGTGTTGTGGGACTGTTGGAGTACCGGAGGGACTATTGGAGCAGAAAATGGTGTGGAGGGACTAATGGAGTACCTGAGGGACAACTGGAGTACATGATGGCTTGGAGGAACTGCTAGAGTACCTGAAGGACAGGACTACTGGAGCACCTGATGGTGTGGAGGGACTGCTAGAGTACCTGAGGGACCACTGGAGCATCTGATTGTGTGGAAGGACTGCTGGAACACCTGAGGGACTATTGGAGTAACCTATGGTGTGGATGGACTGCTAAAGTACCTGAGGGACTACAGGAGCACCTGATGGTGTTGATGGACTGCTGGAATATCTGAGGGACTATTGGAGCACATAATGGTGTGGCGGGACTGCTGGAGTACCTGAAGGACTACTGAAGCACCTGATGGTATGTAGGGACTGCTGGAGTACCTGAAAGACTACTACAGCATTTTATGGTGTGGAGGGACTGCTAGAGTACTTTAGGGACTACTGTGGGACTATTGGAGCACCTGATGGTGTGGAGGATTTGCTGGAATACTTAAGGGACTGTTGGAGCAACTGATGGTGTTAATGGACTTCTGAAGTACCTGAGGGACTACTGGAGCACCTGATGGTGTGTTGGCACTGTTGGAGCTCCTAATGGTCTATTGGAGCACCTGTTGGTGTGGAGGAACTGCTGAAGCACCTGATGGTGTGGAGGGACTACTGGAGTACCTGATGGACTACTGAAGAACTTGATGGTGTGGAGGGACTGTCGGAGTACCTGAGGGACTAGTGGAATTTCTGTTGGTGTGAAGGGACCGCTGGGGTACTTCAAGGACTACTGGAGTACTTGATGGTGTGGAGGGACTGTTGGAGTACCTGAGTAACTACTGGGCCCTGAGGGTGTGGAGGGACTGCTGGAGTACCTTTAGGACTACTTGACGTCCTAATGGTGTGGAGGGACTGCTGGAGTACCTGAGTAACTACTGGGCCCTGATGGTGTGGAGGGACTGCTGGAGTACCTTTAGGACTACTTGACGTCCTGATGGTGTGGAGGGACTGCTGGAGTACCTGAGGGACTACTGGAACATCTGATGGTGTGGAGTGAGTTCTGGCGTACCTGCGGGACTACTGAAGCACCTGAGAGTGTAGAGGGACTGCTGGAGTACCTGAGGGACTACTACAACATTTGATGGTGTGGAGGGATTGCTAGAGTACTTTAGGGACCACTGGAGCTCCTGATGGTGTGGAGGAACTGCTGGAATACTTGAGGGACTGTTGGAGCACCTGATGGTGTGGCGGGACTGCTTAAGTACCTGAGGGACTATTGGAGCACTTGATGGTGTGGATGGACTGCTGAAGTACCTGAGGGACTACTGGAGCACTTGATGGTGTGGAGGGACTGTTGAAGTACCTGAAGGACTACTGGAGATCCTGATAGTGTGGAGGGACTCTTGGAGTACCTGAAAGACTACTGGAGCACCTGATGGTGTGGAGGGACTGCTGGAATACCTGAGGGATTATAGCACTGGAGCACCTGATGGTGTGGAGGGACTGCTTAAGTACCTGAGGGTCTACATGAGCGCCTGATGGTGTTAATGGACTTCTGAAGTACCCGAGGGACTACTGGAGCACCTGATGATGTGTTGGCAATGCTGGAGTTCCTAATGGACTATTGGAGCACCTGTTGGTGTGGAGGGACTGTTGGAGTACCTGAGGGACTACTGAAGCACCTGATGGTGTGGAGGGACTACTAGAGTGCCCGATGGACTACTGGAGAACTTGATGGTGTGGAGAGACTGTTGGAGTACCTGAGGGACTAGTGAAGCTCCTGTTGGTGTGGAGGGACTGCTGGAGTACTTGAAGGACTACTGGAGGTCCCGATGGTATGGAGGGACGGCTGGAGATCATGAGGGACTACTGGAGTACTTGATGGTGTGGAGAAACTGTTGGATTACCTGAGTGACTACTGGAACTCCTGATGGTGTGGAGGGACTGCTGGAGTACCTGAAGGACTACTGGAGGTCCTGATGGTGTGGAGGGATTGCTGGAGTACCTGAGGGACTATTGGAGCACCTGATGGTGTGTAGGGACTGCTGGAGTACCTGAGGGACTACTGGAACACCTGATGGTGTGCAGTGACTTTTGGCGTACCTGAGGGACTGCTGGAGAACCCAATGGTGTGGAGGGACTGCTGTAGTATCTGAGGGACTCCTGGAGCATTTGATGATGTGGAGGGATTGACGGAATACTTGAGGGACTACTGAAACACCTGATGGTGTGGAGGGACTGCTGGAGTACCAGAGGGACCATTGGAGCATCTGATGGTGTGTAGGGACTACTGGATTACCTGAGGGACTAGTGGAACACCTGATGGTGTGGAGTGAGTTCTAGCGTACCTGAGGGACTACTTGAGAACCTGATTGTGTGGAGGGACTGCTGGAGTACCTGAGGGACTGTTGGAGCAACTGATAGTGTGGATGGACTACTAAAGTACCTGAGGGACTACAGGGGCATCTGATGGTGTTGATGGACTGCTGGAGTACCTGAGGGACTATTGGAGCACATAATGGTGTGGAGGGACTGCTGGAGTACCTGAGGGACTACTGGAGCACTTGATGGTGTGGATGGACTGCTGGAGTACCTGAGTGACTATTGGAATACCTGATGGTGTGGAGTAACTTTTGGCGTACCTGTGGGACTACTGGAGAACCCAATGGTGTGGAGGGACTGCTGGAGTACCTGAGGGACAATATTATTGGAGCACTTCATGGTTTGAAGGGACTAGTGGAGTACCTGAGTGACTAATGGGGCACCTGATGGTGTAGAAGAAATGGTGGGGTACCTGAGGGACTATTGGAACACCTGATGGTGTGGAGGGACTACTGCAGTAACTGAGAGACTATTGGAGCACCTGATGGTGTGGAAGGACTGCTAGAATACCTAAGGGACAATATTAATGGAGCACCTGATGGTATTGAGGGACTGCAGGAGTACTTGAGGGACTATTGGAGTTCCATATGGTGTGGAAGGACTGCTAGAGTACCTGAGGAACTACTGGAGTACATGATGGCTTGGAGGGACTGCTAGAGTACCTGAAGGACTACCAGAGAACCTGATGGTGTGCAGGGACTCCTGGAGTACATGAGGGACTACTGGAGCACCTGATGGTGTGGAGGGACTGCTGGAGTACCTGAGGGACAATAGTATTGGAGCACCTGATGGTGTGGAGGGACTGCTAAAGTACCTGAGGTACTGTTGGAGAACCTGATGGTGTGGATGGGCTGCTGAAGATCCTTAGGGACTACTGGAGCACTTGATTGTGTGAATGGACTGCTTGAGTACCAGAGGGACTACTGGAACACCTGATGGTGTGGAGGGACTGCTGTAGTACCTGAGGGACTACTGGAGCACTTGATGGTGTGGCGGGACTGCTGAAGTACTTGAGGGACTAAATGAGCAACTGATGGTGTGGAGGGACTGCTGGAATACCCGAGGGACTACTGGAGTACAGAATGGTGTGGAGGGACTGCTGGAGTACCTGAGGGACTACTTTAGCATTTGATGGTGTGGAGGGACTGCTGGAGTACATAAGAGGCTAGGGAACACCTGTGGTGTGTAGGGATTGACTGAGTACTCTAGGGGACCACTGGATCACCTGATGGCGTGGACGGACTGCTGGAGTACCTGAGGGACTATTGGAGCATCTGTTGGTGTAGAGGGACTGCTGGAGTACCTGAGGGAGTTTTGGAGCAACTGATTGGGTGGAGGGATTGCTGGAGTACCTGAGGGGCTATTGGAGCATATGAGGGTGTGGGGGGACTACTGGAATAAATTACGGACTGGTGGGGGCACTTAATGGATTGGAGGGACTACTGGAATACCTGAGGGGCTAGGGGAGCACCTGATGGTGTGAAGGGACTGAATGATTACTTGAGAGACAACTGGAGAACCTGATGGTGTGGAGGGACTGCTGGAGTACCTGAGGGACTACTTGAAGCACATAATGGTGTGGAGAGACTTCTGCAGTACAGTAGTGACTACTCGAGCACCTGATGCTATGGAGGGACTGCTAGAGTACCTGAGAAACCACTTAAGCACCTGATTGAGTATAGGGTCTGCTGGAGTACCTGAGGAACAATAGTACTGAAGCACCTGATGGTGTGGAGAGACTGCTGGAGTAAATGATGGGCTATCGGAGCGCCTGATGGTGTAAAGAGACTACTTGAGTACCGACGTGATTACTGGAGAACCTGATGGTGTGGAGGGAATACTAGAGTACCTGAGAGATTATTGGAGCATATGATGGTTGGAGGGACTGCTACAGTGAATGAGGGACTAAGAGAGCACCTGATGGTGTGGATGGACTGCTGAAGTACCTGAGGGAATACTGGTACACCTTATGGTGTGGAGGGACCATTGGAGTACCTGAATGACTACTGCAGAACCTGATTGTGTGGAGGGATTGCTGGAGTACCTGAGGGACTATTGGAGCATATGATGGTTGGAGGGACTGCTGGAGTATCTGAGTGACTACTGAAGCACTTGATGGTGTGGGTGGACTGCTGGAGTACCCGAGGGGCTACTGGAGCACATGAAGGTCTGCAGGGACTGCTAGAGTACCTGTGGGGTTACTGGAGCAAATGATGGTGTGGAGGGACTGCTAGAGTACCTGAGGGACTGCAGAAGCACCTGAAGGTGTGGATGGACTGCTGAGGTACCTGAGGGAATACTTGAACACCTGATTGTTTGGAGGGACTACTGGAGTACTTGAGTGACTACTGGAGAACTTGATGGTGTGGAGGGACTGCTGGAGTACCTGAGGAACTATTGGAGCATATGATGGTGTAGAGGGACTGCTGGAGTACCTGAGGGAGTACTGGAGCACTTGATGATGTGGAGGGACTGCTGGAGTACCCGTGGGGCTACTGGAGCACATGATGGTGTGGAAGGACTGCTAGAGTACCTGAGGGACTACTGGAGGACATGATTGTGTGGATGGACTACTGGAGTACCTGAGTGACTACTGGCGAACCTGATGGTGTTGAGGGACTGCTGGAGTACCTGAAGAACTATTACAGCATATGATGGTGTGGAGGGACTACTGGAATGCCTGAGGGACTACTGGAGCACTTGATGGTGTGAAGGGACTGCTGGAGCACTTGATGGTGTGGCGGGACTGCTAGAGTACCTGAGGGACTACTGGAGCACCTGATGGTGTAGATGGACTGCTGGAGTACCTGGGGGACTACTGGAGCACATGATTGCTTGGAGTAACTGCTGGAGTACCTGAGGGACTGCTGGAGCACCTGATCGTGTGGAGAGACTACATTAGTACCTACGTGAGAACTGGAGAACCTGATGGTGTGGAGGGACTGCTGGAGTACCTGAAGGATTGTTGGAGCATATGATGGTGTGGAGGGATTGCTGGAGTACCCCAGGGACTATTGCAGCACTTGATGGTGTGGAGGGACTGCTGGAGTACTTAGAGGCTACTGGAGCACATGAGGGTGTGGAGGGGCTTCTAGAGTACCTAAGGGACTACTGGAAAACATGATGGTTTGGAGAAACTTCAGGTACTACTGGAGCATCTGATTGTGTGGAGGGACTCCTGGAGTACCTGAAGGACTATTGGAGCACGTGATTGTGTGCAGGGACTGCTGGAGTACCTAAAGGACTGGGATTCCTGAGGGATTACTGGAGCACTTGATGATGTGGAGGGACTGCTGGAATACCTAAGGGACAACTAAAGCACCTAATGGTGTGTAGGGACTGCTGGAGTACCTGAGGGACTACTGGAATACTTTTTGGTGTGGAAGGAATGCTGGAGTTCCTGTGGGACTACTGAGCACCTGATGGTGTGAGGGACTGCTAGCGTACTTAAGGGACTCCTGGAGAACCTGATGGTGTGTAGAGACTTCTGAAACCCCTGAGGGACTAAAATTTTGGAGCACCTGATGGTTTGAAGGGACTAATGGAGTACCTTAGGGACTATTGGAGCATTTGATGGTGTAGAAGAATTTGGAGTACTTGAGGGACAACTGGAGCACATATTGTTGTGGAGGGACTGCTGGAGTACCTGAGGGACTAATGGTGCACCTAATGGTATGGAGGGACTGCTGGAGTACCTGAGAGACTAATGGAGCACCTGATTGTGTGGAAAGACTGCTGGAGTACATGAGGGACTATTAAAGCACCTGATGGTGTGGAGGGACTGCTGGAGTACCTGTGGGACTAATGGAACACATGATGGCGTGCAGGGACTGCTAGAGTACCTGAAAGATTACTAGTGAAAATGATGGTGTGGAGGGACTGCTGCAGTACCTGAGGGACCATTGGAGCACCTGATGGTGTGGAGGGACTGCTGGAGTACCTGTGGGACTAATGGTGTACATGGTGGCGTGGGGGGACTGCTAAAGTACCTGAAGGACTACTGCAGAACATGATGTTGTGGAGGGACTGCTGGAGTATCTGAGGGACAAAAGTATTGGAGCACCTGATGGTGTGGAGGAACTGCTAGAGTACATGAGGGACCACTGGAGCACCTGATGGTGTGGAAGGACTGCTGGAATACCTAAGAAACAATACTAGTGGAGCACTTGATGGTGTTAAGGGATTACTGGAGTATCTGAAGGAGTATTGGAACCCCAGATGGTGTGCAGGGACTGCTAGCGTACCTGATGGACTACTGGAGCACGTGATGGCATGCAGGGACATCTAGAGTACCTGAAGGACTGTCGGTGAAAATGATGGTGTGGAGGGACTGCTGAAGTACCTGAGGGATTACTGGAGCACCTGATGGTTTGGAGGGACTGCTGGAGTACCTGAGGGACTATTTGAGCACCTGATGGTGTGAATGGAATGCTGGAGTACCTGATGGACTACTCGAGCACATGATGGAGTGGATGGCCTGCTGAAGTACCTGAGAGATTACTGGAGCGCCTGATGGTGTGGAAAGACTGCTGGAGTACCTGAGGGACTATTAAAGCACCTCATGGTGTGGTGGGACTGCTGGAGTACCTGAGGGACTCATAGAGCACCTGATTGTGTGGAAGGACTGCTAGAGTACCTGAGGGACTATTGGAGCTTCTGATGGTGTGGAGGGACTGCTTGAGTACATGAGGGACCACTGGAGCACCTGGTGGTGTGGAGGGAATGCTGGAGTACCTGAGGGACTATTGGAGCACCTGATGGTGTGGAGGGCCTGCTGAAGTACCTTAGGAACCACTGGTGCAGCTGATGGTGTGGATGGACTATTGAAGTACCTGAGAGACTACTGGAGCACCTGATGGTGCAGAGGGACTGTTGGAGTACCTGAGGTACTATTAGAGCACCTAATCGTGGTGAGGGACTACTGGAGTAACTGAGGGACTACTTGAGCACCTGATTGTGTGGAAACACTGCTGGTGTACCTGAGGGATCATTGGAGCACCTGATTGTGTGGAGGGATTGATGGAGTGTCTGAGGGACTATTAGAGCAACTTATGGTGTGGAGGGACTGCTGGAGTATCTGAAGGACTCCTGGAGCACCTGATGGTTTGGAGGGACTGCTGCAGTACCTGAGGGACAATAGTATTGGAGCACCTGATGGTGTGGAGGGACTGCTAGAGTACATGAGGGACTATTTTAGCACCTGATGGTGTGGATGGACTGTTGAAGTACCTGAGGGACTACTGGAGCACCTTATGGTTTGGATGGACTGCTGAAGTACCTGAGGGACTCCTGGGGAACCTTATGGTGTTTTGGCACTGCTGGAGTACCAAAGGGACAATTGGAGCACCTATTGGTGTAGAGGGACTGTTGTAGTACCTGTGGGACTACTGATGCACCTGATGGTGTGGAGGGACTGCTGGAGTACCTGATGGACTACTGGAGCACTTGTTATTGTGGAGGGACTGCTGGAGTACCTGAGGGACAATTGAAGCATCTATTGGTGTGGAGAGACTGCTGTAGTACTTGAGGGACTACTGAAGCACCTGATAGTGTGGAGGGACTGCTGGAGTACTTGGTGGACTACTGAAGCACTTGATGGTGTGGAGGGACTGCTGGAGTACCTGAAGGACTACTAGAGGTCCTGATGGTGTGGAGGGACTGCTGGAGTACCTGAGGGAATATTGGAGCACCTGATGGTTTGGAGGAACTGCTGGAGTACTTGAGGGACTATTGGAGCACCTGATGGTGTGGAGGGACTGCTGGAGTATTTGAGGGACAATAGTATTGGAGCACCTGATGGAGTAGTACCTGAGGGACTACTGGAGCACTTGATGATATAGAGGGACTGCTGGAGTACCTGAGGAAATACTAAAGCACCTGATGGTGTGGGGGGAATGCTGGAGTACCTGATGGACTACTGGAGCACTTGATGGTGTGGAGGGACTACTGCTGCAGTACCTGAGGGAGTACTGGTGCACATGATGGTGTGGAGGGACGGCTGGCGTACCTGAGGGACTATTGGAGAACCTGATGGTGTGGAAGAACTGCTGGAATACCTAAGGGACAAAAGTAATGGAGCACCTGATGGTGTTGAGGGACTGTTGGAGTACCTGAGGGACTCTTTGAGCCCCAGATGGTGTTCAGTGACTGCTTAAGTACCTGAGGGACTATTGGAGCATATGAAGGCGCTGACTGACTGCTTGACTACTTGAAGGACTACTGGAAAACCTGATGGTGTGGAGGGAATGCTGGAGTACCTGAAGGACTACTGGGGCACCTGATGGTGTGGAGGGACTGCTGGAGTACCTCAGGGACAATAGTATTGGAGCACCTGATGGTTTGAAGGGACTGCTGGAGTACCTGAGGGACTATTGGGGGACCTAATGGTGTAGATGGAATGCTGAAGTACCTGAGGGATTACTGGAGCACCTGATGGTGTCGATGGACTGCTGAAGTACCTGAGGGACTACTGTAGCAGCTGATGATGTGAATGGACTGCTTGAGTACCAGACGGACTATAGGAACACCTGATGATGTGGAGGGACTTATGTACTACCTGAGGGATTACTGGAGTACCTGAGGGACTATTGGAGCACTTGATGGCATGGGAGGACTGCTGAAGTACCCAAAGAACTACGGGAGCACCTGATGTCGTGGAGGACTACCTGAGGGACAATAGTATTGGAGCATCTGATGGTGTGGATGGACTGCTGGAGTACATTAGGGAAAACTGGAGCACCTGATGGTGTGGATGGTCTGTTGAAGTACCTGAGGGACTACTGGAGAATCTGATGGTGTGGAGGGACTGTTGGAGTACCCGAGGGACTATTGAAGCACCTAATGGTGTGGAGGGACTGATGCAGTACCTGAGGGACTACTGAAGCACCTGATAGTGTGGAAGGACTGCTGGAGTACCTGAGGGACTACTGGAGCAATTGATTGTGTTGATGGACTGCAAGAGTATATGACTGACTACTGGAGCTCCTGATGGTGTGGAGGGACTGCTGGAGTACCTAAGGGACTATTGGAGTTCCTAATGGAATGGAGGGACTGCTCGAGTACCCGAGGGACTATTGGAGCACCTGATGGTGTGGAGGGACTGCTGGACTACTTGAGGGACTATTAGAGCACCTGATGGTGTGGGTTGGACTGCTGGAGTACCTGAGGGAAAATAGTATTGAAGCACCTGATGGTGTGGATGGAATGCTGGGGTACCTGAGGGACTACTGGAGAACTTGATGATTTGTAGGGACTTCTGGAGTACCTGAGGGTCTACTGGAGCACTTGATGGTGTGGAGGGACTGCTGGAGTACCTGAGGGACTACTGGAGCACCTGTTGGTGTGGAGGGAGTGCTGGCGTACATGAGGGAATACTGGAGAACCTGGTGGTGTGGAGGGACTGCTGGAGTACCTGAGGGACAATAGTATGGAACACCTGATGGGTCGGAGGGAATGCTGGAGTATTTGAGGGACTATTGGAGCACCTGATGGTGTGGAGGGACTTCTGGAGTACCAGAGGGACTACTATAGCGTATGATGTGTGGAAGGACTGCTGGAGTACCTGAGGAACTACTAGAGCACTTGATGGTGTGGAAGGACTGCTGGAATACCTGAGGGACTACTGGAGGACCTCATGGTGTAGAGGGACTTCTGAGTATCTGAGGGACTAATGGAGCACCTGATTGTGTGAAGGGACTGCTGGAGTACCTGAGGGACTATTTCAGCACCTGATTGTTTGGAAAGACTGCTAGAGTACCCTAGGGACTATTGGAGCACATGATGGTATGGAGGGACAGCTGCAGTACCTGAGGATCAATTGGAGCACCTGATGGTGTGGAGGGAGTGCTGGAGTACCTAACGGACAATAGTAATGGAGCACCAATGTTGTTTAGGGACTGCTGGAGTACCCGAGGGACTATTGGAGCCCCAGATGGTGTCGAGGTACTGCTGGAGTACATGAGGGACTACTGGAGCACATGACTGCGTGGAGCACCTGATGGTTTGGAGGGACTGCTAGGGTACTTCAGGGACTATTGGAACACATGATGGTGTGAGGTGGACTGCTGGAGTACCTGAGGGACAATAGTATATGAGCACTTGATGGTTTGGAGGGACTACTGGAGTACCTGAGTGACTATTGGAGCACCTAATGGTTTGGAGGGACTGCTAGGGTACTTGAGGGACTATTGGAACACATGATGGTGTGAGGTGGACTGCTGGAGTACCTGAGGGAAAATAGTATTCTAGCACCTGATGGTGTGGATGGATTGCTGGGGTACCTGAGGGACTACTGGAGCACTTGATGATTTCGAGGGACTGCTGCAGTACCTGAGGGACTACTGAAGCGCCTGATGGTGTGTAGGGAATGCTGGAGTTCCTGTGGGACTACTGGAACTCTTGATGGTGTGGAGAGACTGCTGGAGTACCTGAGGGACTACTGGAGCACCTGATGGTGTGGAGGGAGTGCTGGCATACATGAGGGAATACAGGAGCACCTGATGGTTTGGAGGGACTACTGGCCTACCTGTAGGACTACTGGAGCACCTGATGGTGTAGAAGAATTGCTTGAGTACCTGAAGGACTACTGGAGCACCTGATGATTTGGAGGGAATGCTTGAGTACCTGAGGAACAATAATATTGGAGCACCTGATGGTGTGGAGGGACTGCTGGAGTACGTGAGGGACTATTGGAGCACCTGATGGTGTGGATGGACTGTTGAAATACTTAAGGGACTGCTGGAGCACCTGATGGTTTGGATGGATTGCTGAAGTACCTGAGGGACTACTGGAGAACGTTATCGTGTTTTGGCACTGCCAGAGTACTTGAGGGACAATTGGAGCACATATTGGTGTAGAGGGACTGTTGTAGTACCTGTGGGACTACTGAAGCACCTGATGGTGTGGAGGGACTGCTGGAGTACCTGATGGACTACTGGAGCACTTGATATTGGGGATATTGGGGAGGAATTGCTGGAGTACCTAAGGGACTTCTGGAGATCATGGTGGTGTAGAGGGACTGCTGGGGTACCTGAAGGACTACTAGAGGTCCTGATGGTGTGGAGAGACTGCTGGAGTACCTGAGGGACTATTGGAGCACCTAATGGTCTGGAGGGACTGCTGGAGTACTTGAGGGACTATTGGAGCACCTGATGATGTGGAGGGACTGCTCGAGTACTTGAGGGACAATAGTACTGGAGCACCTGATGGCGTGGTACATGAGGGACTACTGGAGCACTTGACGATGTAGAGGGACTGCTGGAGTGTCTGATGGAATACTAAAGCACCTGATGGTGTGTAGGGACTGCTGGTGTAACAGAGGGACTACTGGAGCACTTGATGGTGTGGAGGGACTACTGCTGGAGTACCTGAGGGAGTACTAGTGCACATGGTGTGGATGGACTGCTGGCGTACTTGAGGGACTATTGGAGAACATGATGGTGTAGTGGGACTGCTGAAGTACCTGAGTGACTATTGGAGCACCTAATGGTGTGGATGGAATGCTGAAGTACCTCAGAGACTACCGGAGCACCTGATGGTGTGGATGGACTGCTGAAGTACCTAAGAGACTACTGGAGCAGCTGATAAAGAGAATAGATTGCTTGAGTATCAGAGGGACTACAGGAACACTTGATGGTGTGGAGGGACTGCTGGAGTATCTGAGGGACTATTAGAGCACCTGATGGCATGGAGGGACTGCTGCAGTACCTGAAGAACTACTGGAGCACCTGATGTCGTGGAGGGACTGCTGGAGTACCTGAGGAACAATAGTATTTGAGCATCTGATGGTGTTGATGGACTGCTGGAGTACATAAGGGACCACTGGAGCACCTGATTGTCTGGAGGGAATGCTGGAGTGCCTGAGAGACTATTGGAGCACCTGATGGTGTGGATGGACTGCTGAAGTACTTTATTGACTAATGGAGCACCTGATGGTGTGGATGGTCTGCTGAAGTACCTGAGGGACTACTGGAGCACCTGATGGTGTGGAGGGACTGTTAGAGTACCTGAGGGACAATTGAAGCACCTAATGGTGTGGAGGTCTGATGCAGTACCTGAGGGACTACTGAAGCACCTGATAGTGTGGATGGACTGCTGAAGTACATGACTGATTACTTAAGCTCCTCATGGTGTGAAGGGACTGTTGGAGTACCTAAGTGACTACTGGAGTTTCTGATGGTTTGCAGGGACTTCTAAAGTACCTAAGGGACTAATGGAGCACCTGATGTTGTGGAGGGACTGCTGGACAACTTGAGGGACTATTAGAGCACCTGATGGTGTGGGTTGGACTGTTGGAATACATGAGGGAAAATAGTATTCTTGCACCTGATGGTGTGGATGGAATGCTGGGGTACCTGATGGAGTACTGGAGCACTTGATTATTTGGAGGGACTTCTGGAGTACCTGAGGGACTACTGAAGGGCCTTATAGTGTCTAGTGACTGCTGGAGTTACTGAGTGACTACTGGAGCACTTGATGGTGTGGAGGAACTGCTGGAGTACCTGAGGGACTACTGGAGCACCTGATGGTGTGGAGGGAGGGCTGGCGTACATGAGGGAATACTGGAGAACCTGATGGTGTGGAGTGACTGCTGGAGTACCTGAGGGACAATAGTATGGAGCACCTGATGGGTCGGAGGGAATACTGGAGAACTTGAGGGGCTATTGGAGCACCTGATGGTGTGGAGGGACTTTTGGAGTACCAGAGGGACTACTGGATCATCTGATGTGTGGAGGGACTGCTGGAGTACCTTTGGGACTACTGGAGCACTTGCTGGTGTGGAAGGTCTGCTGGAGTACCTGAGCTACTACTGGAGCACCTGATGATGTTCAGGGACTGCTGGAGTACCTGAGGGACAACAGTATTGGAGAACCCGATGGTGTAGAGGGACTGCTGGAGTACCTGAGGGACTACCTGAGAACCTGATGGTGTGGAGGGACTGCTGGAGTACCTAACGGACAATATTAATGGAGCACCTGATGTTGTTCAGGGGCTGCTGGAGTACGTGAGGGACTATTGAAGCACCTTATGGTGTGGAGGGACTGCTGGAGTGCCTGAAGGACTACTGGAGCACCTGATGGTTTGGAGTGAATTCTGGAGTACCTGAGGGACAATAGTATTGGAGCGCCTGATGGTATGGAGGGACTGCTGGCGTACATGAAGGAATACTGGAACACCTGAGGGTGTGGAGGAACTGTTGGAGAACCTGAGGGACAATAGTATATGAGCACCTGATGGTGTGGAGGGACTGCTGGAGTACCTTAGGGACCACCGAAGCACCTGATGGTGTGGAGGGACTGCTGGAGTGCCTGAGAGACAATAGTATTGGAGCACCTGATGGTGTGTAGGGAGTGCTGGAGTACCTAAGGGACTACTGGAGCACCTGATGGTAAGGACGAACTTCTGGAACTCCTGAAGGTGTGGAGGGACTGGTGATGCATCTGAGTGACCATTCGAGCGCCTGTTGGTGTGGAGGGAGTGCTGGCGTACCAAAGGGAATACTGGAGAACCTGGTGGTGTTGAGGGACTGCTGGAGTACCTGAGGGACAATAATATTAGAGCACTTGATGGTTTGGAGGGACTACTGGAGTACCTGAGGGACTATTGGAGCTCCTGATGCTTTGGAGGGACTGCTAGGGTACTTGATGGACTATTGGAACACATGATGGTGTGAGGTGGACTGCTGGAGTACCTGAGGGAAAATAGCATTCTAGCACCTGATGGTGTGGATAGAATGCTGAGGTACCTGAGGGACTACTGGAGCACTTGATGATCTCGAGGGACTGCTGGAGTACCTGAGGGACTACTGAAGCGCCTGATGGTGTGTAGGGAATGCTGGAGTTCCTGAGGGACTACTGGAACACTTGATGGTATGGAGGGACTGCTGGAGTACCTGAGGGACTACTGGAGCACCTGATGGTGTGGAGGAAGTGCTGGCATACATGAGGGAATACAGGAGCACCTGATGGTTTGGAGGGACTACTGGACTACCTGTAGGACTACTGGAGCACCTGATGGTGTAAAAGAATTGCTGGAGTACCTGAAGGACTACTGGAGCACCTGATGGTGTAGAGGGACTTTTGGAGTATCTGAGGGACTAATGGAGCACCTGATGGTGTGAAGGGACTGCTGGAGTACCTGAGGGAGTACTTCAGCACCTGATTGTTTAGAAAGACTGCTAGAGTACCCGAGGGACTATTGAAACACCTGATGGTATGGAGGGACAGCTGCAGTACCTGAGGGACAATTGGAGCACCTGATGGTATGGGGGGACTGATGGAGTACCTAACGGACAATAGTAATGGAGCACCTGAGTGTTTTAGGCCCTGCTGGAGTACCTGAGGGAGTATTGGAGCCCCAGATGGTGTGAAGGGACTGCTGGAGTACCTGAGGGACTACTAGAGCACATATCGGCGTGGAGGGATTGCTAGAGTACCTAAAGGACTACTGGAGAATCTGATGGTTTAGAGATTGCTGGATTATTACATGAGGGACTACTGGAGCACCTGATGGTTTGGAGGGAATGCTGGAGTACCTGAGGGACAATAGTATTGGAGCACCTGATGGTGTGGAGGGACTCTTGGAGTACATGAGGGACTATTGGAGCACCTGATGGTGTGGATGGATTGTTGAAATGCCTGAGGGACTACTGGAGCACTTGATGGACTACTGGAATACTTGATGTTGTGGAGAGACTGCTGGAGTACCTGAGGGACTTATGGAGATCCTGATGGTGTAGAGGGACTGCTGGGGTACCTGAAGGACTACTAGAGATCCTGATGGTGTGGAGGGACTGCTGAAGTACCTGATGGACTACTGGAGCACTTGATCTTGTGGAGGGACTACTGGAGTTCTTGAGGGACTATTTGAGCACCTGATGATGTGGAGGGACTGCTGGAGTACTTGAGGGACAATAGTATTGGAGCACCTGATGGCGTGGTACCTGAGGAACTACTGGAGCACTTGATGATGTATAGGAACTGCTGGAGTACCTGAGGGAATACTGGAGCACCTGATGGTGTGCAGGGATTGCTGGAGTACCTGAGGGACTTCTGGAGCACTCGATGGTATAGAGGGAAATGCTACTGGAGTACCTGAGGGAGTACTGATGCACCTGATGGTGTAGAGGGGCTGCTGGAATACCTGAGGGACAATAGTATTGCAGCACCTAATTGTGTTGAGGGACTGCTTTAGTACCTGAGGGACTAATCGAGCACCTGATTGTGTGGATAGACTGCTGGAGTACCAGAAGGACTATTGGAGCATCTGATGGTGTGGACGGACTGCTGGAATACCTAAGGGACAAAAGTAATGGAGAACCTGATGGTGTTGAGGAATGCTGGAGTAGCTGAGGGACTCTTGGAGCACCTGATAGTGTGGAGGGACTGCTGGAGTACCTGAGGGGCAATAGTATTGGAGCACCTGATGATTTGGAGGGACTGCTGAAGTACCTGAGGGACTACTGGAGCACCCGATGGTGTGCATGGACTGTTGAAGTACCTGAGGGACTTCTGGAGCAGCTGATGATGTTAACGGACTGCTTGAGTACCATAGGGACTACTGGAGCACCTGATTGTGTGGAAGAACTGCTGGAGTACCTGAGGGACTATTGGAGCACCTGATGGCATGGAGGGACTGCTGGAGTAACTAAAGAACTACTGGAGCACCTGAAGTCGTGGAGAGACTGCTGGAGTACCTGAAGGACAACAGTATTGGAGCATCTGATGGTGTGATTGGACTGTTGGATACATGAGGGACCACTGGATCACCTGATTGTGTGGAGGGAATGCTGGAGTACCTGAGGGACCGTTGGAGCACCTGATGGTGTGGATGGACTGCTGAAGTACCTTAGGGACTACTGGAGCACCTGATGGTGTGGATGGTCTGCTGAAGTACCTGAGGGACTATTGGAGCACCTGATGGTGTGGAGGGACTGTTGGAGTACCTGTGGGACTACTGGAGCAATTGATAGTGTGGATGGACTGCTGGAGTACATGACTGACTACTGGAGCCCCTGATGGTGTGGAGGGACTGCTGGAGTACCTGAGGGACTATTGGAGCACTTTATTATGTGAAGGGACTGCTGGAGTACTTGAGGGAATATTAGAGCACCTGATTGTGTGGGTTGGACTGCTGGAGTACCTTAGGGAAAATAGTATTCTAGCACTTGATGGTGTGGATGGAATGCTTGGGTACTTGAGGGACTTCTGGAGCACTTGATGATTTGGAGGGACTTCTGGAGTACCTGAGGGACTACTGAAGCGCCTGATGGTGTGTAGGGACTGCTGGAGTTCCTGAGGGACTAGTGGAGCACTTGATGGTGTGGAGGGATTGCTAGAGTACCTGAGGGACTACTGGAGCACCTGATGGTGTGGAGGGAGTGCTGGCGTACATGAGGGAATACTGGAGAACGTGGTTATGTGGAGGAACTGCTGGAGTACCTGAGGAACAATAGTATGGAGCACCTGTTGGGTAGGAGGGAATGCTGGAGTACTTGAGGGACTATTGGAGCACCTGATGGTGTGGAGGGACTTTTGGAGTACCAGAGGGACTACTAGAGCATATGATGTGTAGAGGGACTACTGGAGTACCTGAGGGACTATTGGAGCACTTGATGGTGTGGAAGGACTGCTGGAGTACTTGAGCCGCTACTGGAGCACCTGATGGTGTGGAGGGACTGCTGGAGTACCTGAGGGACAACAGTATTGGAGAACCTGATGGTGTAGAGGGACTGCTGGAGTACCTGAAGGAATACTGGAGAACCTGATGGTGTGGAAGGATTGTTGGCGTACCTGAGGGACTACCGGAGCAGCTGATGGTGTGACGGGACTGCCAGAGTAGCTGAGGGACAATTGGAGCACTTGGTGGTTTGGGGGAACTGCTTGAGTATCTAAGAGAATACTGGAATACCTGAGGGAGTGGAGGGACTGCTGGAGAAGCTGAGGGACAATAGTATTGGAGCCCCTGAAGGTGTGGAGGGACTGCTGGAGCACCTGAGTGACCATTCGAGCGCCTGCTAGTGTGGAGGGAGTCCTGGCGTACCTGAGGGAATACTGGAAAACCTGGTGGTGGTGATGGACTGCTGGAGTACCTGAGGGACAATAGTATTACAGCACTTGATGGTTTGGAGGGACTATTGGAGTACCTGAGGGACTATTGGAGCACCTGATGGTGTGGAGGGACTGCTGGGGTACTTGAGGGACTATTGGAGCACCTGATGGTGTGGGGTGGACTGCTAGAGTACCTAAAGGAAAATAGTATTCTAGCACCTGATGGTGTGGATGGAATGCTGGGGTATCTGAGGGATTACTGGAGCATTTGATGATTTCGAGGGACTGCTGGAGTACCTGAGGGACTACTGAAGCGCCTAATGGTGTGTAGGGAATGTTGGAGTTCCTAAGGGACTACTGGAGCACTTGATGGTGTGGGGGGACTGCTGGAGTACCTGAGGGACTACTGGAGCACCTGATGGTGTTGAGGGAGTGCTGGCGTACATGAGGGAATACTGGAGAACCTGGTGGTGTGGAGGGACCGCTGGAGTACCTGAGGGACTATTGGAGCACCTGATTATGTGGAGGGAGTGCTGGCGTATATGAGGGAATACAGGAGAACCTGGTGGTTTGGAGGGACTACTGTAGCACCTGATGGTGTAGAAGAATTGTTGGAGTGCTTGAGGGACTACTGGAGCACCTGATGGTGTAGAAGGACTTCTGGAGTATCTGAGGGACTAATGGAGCACCTGATGGTGTGTAGCGACTGCTGGAGTACCTGAGATAATACTGGAGCCCCTGATTTTTTGGAAAGACTGCTAGAGTACACGAGGGACTATTGAAACACCTGATGGTATGGAGGGATAGCTACAGTACCTAAGGGGCAATTGGAGCACCTGATGGGGTGGTGGGACTGCTGGAGTACCTAATGGAAAATAGTAATGGAGCACCTGATGTTGTTCAGGGACTGCTGGAGTACCTGAGGGACTATTGGAGCCCCAGATGGTGTGGATGGACTGCTGGAGTGCCTGAGTGACTACTGGAGCACATGACGGCGTGAAGGGATTGCTAGAGTACCTAAAGGGCTGTTGGAAAATCTGATGGTATTTAGGAATTGCTGGATTACATGAGGGACTGCTGGATCACCTGATGGTGTGGAGGGACTGCTTGAGTACCTGCAGGACTACTGGAGCACCCGATGGTGTGGAGGGACTACTGGAGTACGTTAATGACTACTGGATTACTTGATTGATTGGAGAGACTGCTGGAGTAACCGAGGGAATACTGGAGCACCTGATTGTGTGGAAAGACTGCTTGAGTAAGTGATGGACCATTGGAGCACCTGATTGTGTGGAGAGACTGCTGGAGTACCTGAGGGACTATTGGAGCACCTTATGGTGTGGAGGGACTGCTTGAGTACCTGAAAGACTACTGGAGCACCTGATGGTTTGGAGGGAATGCTAGAGTATCTGAGAGACAATAGTATTGAAGCACCTGATGGTGTGGATGGACTGTTGAAGTACCTGAGGGACTACTAGAGCACCTAATGGTTTCCATGGACTACTAAATTACCTGAGGGACTCTTGGAGCACCTTATTGTGTGGAGGGACTGCTTGAGTACCTGAAGGACTACTAGAGGTCTTGAGGGTGTGGAGGGACTGTTGGAGTACCTGAAGGACTATTGGAGCACCTGATGGTTTGGAAGGACTGCTGGTATACTTGAGGAACTATTAGAGCACCTGATGGTGTGGAGGGACTGCTGGAGTACTTGAAAGCCAATAGTATTGGAACACCTGATTGCGTGGTACCTGAGGGACTACTGGAGCACTTGATGATGTGGAGGGAATGCTGGACTACCTGAGGGAATAATGAAGCACCTGATGGTGTATAGGGAGTCCTGGAGTACCTGAGGAACTACTAGAGCACTTGGTGGTGTGGAGGGACTGCTGCTGGAATACCTGAGGGAGTACTGGTGCACCTTATGGTGTGGAGGGACTGCTGTAGTACCTGAGGGACTACTGGAGAACCTGATGGTGTGGAGGGACTTCTGGAATACCTGAGGGACAATAGTGTTGGAGCACCTGATGGTGTTGAGGGAATGCTGGAGTACCTGATGGACTAATGGAGCACATGATGTTGTGGAAACACTGCTGGAGTACCTAAGGGACTACTGGAGCAACTGATAGTGTGAATAGACTGCTGGGGTACCAAAAGGACTATTAGAGCACCTGATGGTGTGGAAGGATTACAGGAATGCCTAGGGGACAAACGTAATGGAGCACCTGATGGTGTTGAGGAATGCGGGAGTACCTAAGGGACTATTGGAGGCCCAAATGGTGTGCAGGGATTACTTAATGCCTGAGGTACTACTGGAGCATATGAAGGCGTGGAGTGACGGCTAGAGTACTTGAAGGACTTCTGGAAAACCTGATGGTGTGGAGGGACTGCTGGAGTACCTGAGGGACTACTGGAGAACCTGATGGTGTGGAGGGACTGCTGGAGGACCTGAGGGGCAATAGTATTGGAGTACCTGGTGGTTTAGAGGGACTGCTGGAGTACCTGAGGGAATATTGGAGCACCTAATGGTGTGGATGGTATGCTGAAGTAGCTGAGGGACTACTGGAACACCTGATTGTGTGGATGAACTGCTGAAGTACCTGAGGGACTACTGGAGCAGCTAATGATGTGGAGGAACTGCTGGAGCACCTGAGGAACAATTGGAGCACCTGATGGCATGGAGGGACTGCTGGAGTACCTGAAGAACTACTGGAGCACCTGATGTCGTGGAGGGACTGCTGCAGTAACTGAGGGACAACAGTATTGGAGCATCTGATGGTGTGGGTTGGACTGCTAGAGTACCTGAGGGATAATAGTATTCTAGCACTTGATGGTTTGGATGGAATGCTGGGGTACCTGAGGGACTACTGGAACACTTGATGATTTGGAGGGACTTCTGTAGTACCTGGGGGACTACTGAAGAGCCTGATGGTGTGTAGGGACTGCTGGAGTTCCTGAGGGACTACTGGAGCACTTGATGGTATGGAGGGACTGCTGGAGTACCTGAGGGACTACTGGAGCACCTGATGGTGTGGGGGTAGTGCTTGCGTACATGAAGGAATACTGGAGAACCCGTTGGTGTGGAGGGACTGCTGGAGTATCTGAGGGACAATAGTATGGAGCACCTGATGGGTCGGAGGAAATGCTGGAGTACTTGAGGCACTATTGGAGCACCTGATGGTGTTGAGGGACTTCTGGAGTACCAGAGGGACTACTGAAGCATATGATTTGTGGAAGGACTACTGGAGTACCTGAGGGACTACTGGAGCACTTGATGGTGTGGAAGGACTGCTGGAGTACCTGAGGGGTTACTGGAGCACCTGATTGTGTTGAGGGACTGCTGGAGTACCTGAGGGACTACAGTATTGGAGAACCTGATGGTGTAGAGGGATTGAAGGAGTACCTGAGGGACTACTGGAGAACCTGACGGTGTGGAGGGACTGCTGGCGTACCTGAGGAACTACTGGAGCAGCTGATGGTGTGAAGGGACTGCTAGAGTATCTGAGGGACTATTGAAGCACTTCATGGTTTGGAGGAACTGCTTGAGTATCTAAGAGAATACTGGAATACCTGAGTGTGTGGAGGGACTGCTGGAGAACCTGAGGGACAATAGTATATGAGCACCTGATGGTGTGGAGGGGCAGCTGGAGTACCTGAGAGACAATAGCATTGGAGCACCTGATGGTGTGGAAGGACTCATGGAGTACATGAGGGACTATTGGAGCACCTGATGGTGTGGATGGATTGTTGAAATGCCTGAGGGACTACTGGAGCACTTGATGGACTACTGGAATACTTGATGTTGTGGAGAGACTGCTGGAGTACCTGAGGGACTTATGGAGATCCTGATGGTGTAGAGGGACTGCTGGGGTACCTGAAGGACTACTAGAGATCCTGATGGTGTGGAGGGACTGCTGAAGTACCTGATGGACTACTGGAGCACCTGATGGTGTAAAAGAATTGCTGAAGTACCTGAGGGACTACTGGAGCACCCGATGGTGTGGAGGGACTACTGGAGTACCTTAATGACTACTGGATCACTTGACTGATTGGAGGGACTGCTGGAGTAACTAAGGGACAATAGAATTGAGCACATGATGGTGTGGAGGGAATACTGGAGTACCTGAGGGACTATTGGAGCACCTGATGGTGTGGAGGGACTTCTGGAGTACCAGAGAGACTACTGAAGCATATGATGTGTGGAGGGACTGCTGGAGTATTTGAGAGACTAATGGAGCACCTGATTGTATGAATGGATTGCTGGAGTACCTGAGGGACTACTGGAGCACCTGTTGGTATGAAGGGACTGCTGGCGTACCTGAGGGACTACTGGAGCACCTGATTTTGTGGAGGGACTACTGGAGACCCTGAAGGTGTGGAGGGACTACCGGAGCACCTGAGTGACCATTCGAGCTCCTGCTGGTGTGGAGGGAGTGCTGGCGTACCTGAGGGAATACTTGAGAACCTAGTGGTGTGGAGGGACTGCTGGAATACCTGAGGGACAATAGTATTGGAGCACCTGATGGTTTGGAGAAACTAATGGAGTACCTGAGGGACTTCTGGAGCACCTGATGGTGTAGAAGAATTGCTGGAGTAGCTGAGGGACTACTAGGGCACCGTGTGGTGTGGAGGGGCTGCTGGAGTACCTCAGGGACTACTGGAGCACCTGATGGTGTAAAAGAATTGCTGCAGTAGCTGAGGGACTACTAGGGCACCGTATGGTGTGGAGGGACTGCTGGAGTACCTCAGGGACTACTGGAGCACCTGATGGTGTGGACGGACTTCTCGCGTACCTCAAGGACTATTGGAGAACCTGATTGTGTGGAGGGACTGCTGGAATACATGAGGAACTACTGGAGCACCTGATGGTGTGGAGTGGCTCCTGAAGTATCTGAGGGACACCTTGAGCACATGATTGTGTAGAGGGAATGCAACAGTACCTAAGAGACTACTGGAGCACCTGTTGGTATGGAGGGACTGCTGGAGTACCTGAGGGACAACAGTATTGGAACACCTGATGGTGTGGATTGACTGGTGGAGTACCTGAGGGACAACTGTAGCGCCTGATGGTAAGGATGGACTGTTGCAGTACCTGATGGACTATTGGAGCACATGATCGCGTGGAGGGACTACTGGAGTACCTCAATGACTACTGGATCACTTGATTGATTGGAGGGACTGCTGGAGTGCCTGGGGGACAATAGTATTGTCCACTTGATGGTGTGGAGAGAATGCAGGAGTACCTGAGAGACTTCTGGAGCACCTGATGGTGTGAAGGGACTTCTGGAGTACCAGATAGACTACTGGAGCATATGATGTGTGGAGGGACTGCTGGAGTACCTGAGGGACCACTGGAGCACCTGTTGGTATGGAGGGACTGCTGGAGTACCCAAGGGACTATTGGAGCACCTGATGGTGTGGAGGGAAGGCTGCAGTACCTGAGGGACAATTGGAGCAGCTGATTGTCTGAAGGGAATGCTGGAGAACCTAACGAACAATAGTAATGGAACACCTGATTGTGTTCAGGGACTGCTGGGGTACCTGAGGGACAACAATATTGGAGAACCTGATGGTGTAGAGGGACTGCTAGAGTACCTAAGGGACTACTGGAGCACCTGATGGTGTGGGGGGACTGCTGGCGTACCTGACGGACTACTGGAGCAGCTGATGGAGTGGAAGGAATGCAGGAGTACCTGAGAGACTACTGGAGCACCTGATGGTATGGAGGGACTGCTGGAGTACCTTAAACACAAAAGTATTGGAGCACCTGATGGTGTGGAGGGACTGGTGGAGTACCTGAGGGACAACTTGAGCACCTGATTGTGTGAAGAAAATGCAGGAGTACGCGAGAGACTACTGGAGCACCGGATGGTACGGAGGGACTGTTGGAGTTCCTGAGGGAGAACTGGAGCACCTGATGGTATGGAGGGACTGCTGGAGTACTTGAGGGACAAATTGAGCACCTGATTGTGTGGAGGGACTTCTGGAGTACCTGAGGGACAAATTGAGCACCTGATTGTGTGGAGGGACTTCTG
This sequence comes from Panulirus argus, assembly GCA_038088735.1. NCBI lineage: Eukaryota > Metazoa > Arthropoda > Malacostraca > Decapoda > Palinuridae > Panulirus > Panulirus argus. The sequence goes on from JAYMFT010390669.1 coordinate 34,681, forward strand.
GAGTACCCGAGGGACAATAGTATTGGAGCACATGATGTTGTGGAGGGACTGCTGGAGTACCTGAGGGACAATAGTATTAGAGCACCTGATGGTATGGAGGGACTGCTGCAGTACCTGAGGGACTATTGGAGCACCTGACGGTGTGGAGGGACTGCTGGACTACATGAGGGACAACTGAAACACCTGATTGTGTGGAAGGACTGCTGGAGTACATGAGGGACTACTGGAGCACCTGATGGTGTGGAGGGACTGCTGGAGTACCTAAGGGAAAATAGCATTGGAGAACTTGATTGTGTGGAGGAAATGCTACAGTACCTGAGGAACTATTGGAGCACATGATGATGTGGAGGGACTGCTGAAGTACCTAAGGGACTACTGGAGCACCTGATAGTCTGGAGGCACTTCTGGATTACCTGAGGGACTACTGAAACACCTGATGGTGTGGAGGGACTCCTGGAATACCTGAGAGACTACTGG
>JAYMFT010390670.1:0-19720 GCA_038088735.1 Panulirus argus
CCCAGGGATTATATATTTATATATATATATATAAATATATAGATCCAAAGACCAGGAGAGAACACGTGCGTGGCAAATCTCAGTGTTTCTGGCAATGGTTATGATTAGTTTTGAGATGAAATCTATGTAATCATTTTGATGAGGAGGAATAATTTTCCTCTCGTGAATTTGACGTTCTAGAGAGAACGGTGGTGGGGTGTACACTGTGGTACTGTAGGTGGGGTGAGGGAGTGTCACCAGGTAGTGAAGGGAGAGGCAGGGGTGAGAGGCGCAGGGAGGGTGAGAGTTGGAGCGAAAGTGGGTGGGGGGAGGGAAGTGAGAGAATCAGGGCAGGTGAGAGTGGGAGTGATGGGAACAAGGCGAGTGAGAGTGGTGGGGAGGGGGGTGTGAGAGAGGTGGGACAGGTGAGAGTAGAGGTGATATGAGCAGGAGAGGTAAGAGTGTGACTGAGTGAGAGGAGCAGAGTAGGTGAGAGTGGAGGTGAGAGAAGCAAGGCAAGTGAGAGTGGTGTTGATAGGAGCACGGCAGATGAGAGTGGGGGTGAGAGAAACAGGTGGAGGAGAGGGTTAGAAGTGCACGGCTGGTGAGTGGTAGTGAGAGGTGGGGAGTGAGAGGAGTGAGAGGAGGGGGGGGGGGCAGGTGAGAGAGGATGCCGCTGGTCTGCCTGTAACCTGACCATCTGGGATTACCGGAGTGTCGCCTCACTCAGGACCGTCTCCCCACACCTCCCTGGCTCCCCACACCTCCTCCCTGGCTCTTCCCACACCTCCCTGGCTCCCCACATACCTCACTGGCTCTCCACACAGCCCCTTGGCTCCCCACATACCTCCCTGGCTCCCCACATAACTCCTTGACTCCCTACACCTCCCTGGCTCCCCACACCTCCCTAGCTCCCCACATACCTACTTGACTCCCCACACCTCCCTGGCTCCCCACATACCTACTTGACTCCCCACACCTCCCTGGCTCCCCACATACCTCCTTGACTACCCACACCTCCCTTGCTCCCCACACCTCCCGGTCTCCCCACATACCTCCCTGGCTCCCCACACCTTCCTGGCTTCCCACATTTCCCAGTCTTCCCACACCCCCAAGTCTCCCCACACCTCCTCGTCTTTCAACACCCCCTTGGCTCCCTACACCTCCCAGTCTCCCCAGTCCTCCCTGGATCCTTACACCTCCTTGGTTCCCCACATCTCCCCATCACTCCACAACTCCCCAACTGTCTCCCCAGTTAGGTAGTAAAGTTAACAATGAGTCACGAGTCTTTGTTAATCAGGATTTAATTCTCAACTTAAGACAATTGTCGAAATATCTCCCCACTTTCCCTACCCATACCCTCACATTACGCTACCGTCTCCCCATCCGCACTCCTAAACCTACCCGTCTCCTCCCTTCCACACTAGTCTCCCCATTTCCACACCAGTCTCTCCCCACACCTCAACCTGTCTCCCCACACCTACACCCGTCTTCCCACGCCTGTAGTCTAAGGGAAGATATTTAAGGCAGAGCCTCCAACTGTGCGCGCCTGAAATGTCATCGTCTGCTCCTGACGCAGTGTGTTCGTTGAGTTCTACTTATATGTACTAACTACTACTACTACTTATACATACTTACTACTACTGCCACATATGTCTTTACTGATACCAGTTATACTTCCTGTCTACTGCTATCACTTATGCTTACGACTACTACTACTACTACTACTACTGCTACTACTTACGTCTCATAACTACAGCTAACACTTATGCATACTAATTACTGCTACCACTTATGTTTACTAACTATTACTAACACTTGTGTTTACTAACTACTACCACCGTTTACGTTTACTAACTACTGCTTCCAGTTATACAAACTAGCTAGTACTACCACTTATACTTAATGACTGCAACTACTAGAGACAGAGATCGCCGTGGTAGGATAAACCACTTAACAGGACAAAGGTGAAGTAAGGCGTTGTATGTACGTAGAGTTTTATGGTTATCATCGGTGTTTCATATTTTGAATATTTTTTTTTTGATAGTCATCTCGTGTGACAATTATGAAACGATTCTTAAACTTATGAATTAAGATTTCTGTCGGAATGGCCATCCACCTGTAGATACTAATCAAATCTAACTGCATACAAACGTACATTGTGTTAAGTACTATAGTACTGTACTGTAATCATTCATTGCGTCATGCTCAACTAATCATCACTTAGTGCATACTTTACAAACTATAGTATTTTATTCTTTAAACCTTCCTGTGCATCTGTCATACTAACAATGTATATGTACCTTATTCATATGCTTATCCAAAACGTGGAAATATCCAGCCCTACCTTGACCTTAGGCTCTTTGATGATGAGTTATCTACTTTCTATTACGACACGATGTTGTAATATCTGTAATACTTCAACCGTGCATTCTCAGGCGAATGGCAGCCTAAATGTAATATACCGTTCTTTTGTTATATGTTGATACTATTTATTGACATACATACAGCTCAGTCGCTTCAGCGTATGTAAATAAGGATGTAGACATAATTTTCGTCAACCTATTGTACTATGCCTCTCGACTGATTAAACAAATACAATATCACTTGAGTCTAGATTTCCCTCTCATTAATCAAAAGCTTCAGAATCTTGTGTCTCGAAAATCCATTCAGATACACAAAATCACTTTATTTCTCTTCTTCATACTTAATTACCGTTTCCTGCGTTAGTAAGGTAGCGCCAGGAACAGTCGAAGAAAGGCCATATCCGCTCACATACATTCTCTAGCTGTCATTTGTAATGCACCGAAACAACAGCTCCCTGACCATTTTTTAGTTAATGTAATTCCAGTGAGAGTGGGGTTATGGGCCTCGCTTAATTCCTATCATTAAATACGGTTGGTCTGTTGGCTATCTGAGGTATAGTCCTATTAACAGCTGTAGGAGTCATTAAGGCTGTCAACGTCAAGTTATAATTACCCCGTCATAGAATACATGAACATTGTCTTCAGATGTTCAAGACAATTCTACGATCATATTCTCTCTCACTGATTGTAATATAACCTTTGAACATAAAGTTACATCCGAACCAGCAAAGAATTCTTTATCATTTAACCGAAGCCTATCATGATTCACTTTTTTTTTTTAGTGAAATCAGTGATAATTATGATTACAATTTTACCAGAACTAAGTGAGATTGGATTATTTTTTTGTCTTGTATGCCACTTGTCTGTCTGGTTGAGTGGCCAAAAAAATAAGTTATATATGTAATTGACTATTTCAGAGGGATTATATTTCTCCTCATTATAATTAGATCGGTTTTAGTAGCGATAAAACCATGTTCCAATATTTTCGGTGGAGGGATACGAATCTAATCATGAATCTGAATATTCGTGTAAAATGTTTCTATATATCGTGGCTATTTGGCATCGGACATACATCAACTAATCTCTCACAACGATTCAGAAACACGCCTCTTATATACTAACCATGGGGAGTTATGAAGTAAAAAAGATAAATTGTGTAATGAGGAATATGACGCAAGTTGGCAGGTCTGTCTGTCTGTCTGTCAGTAGTGGTTGTTCCCATGTTCGGTGAGGTGACCAACAGTTGCCAGTTCGTGCCACATGCCATTATTATATCATTCATTCTCTTTGTTAATGTTTTCATACTACGTATGATGTGGCATGCTTCAACTATTCAAACAATCTTCCATTATTTCATTTCAATTACTAAATTGAACCTTTCTATATGTTCATGTAGTCCATGTTAATGTTTGTTTTATATATATCTAAAATTTTTCATATATAACTCAGGTTTTGTAAAGAGTACATTTACCTTTCTAAATCTTATTATCTTATAGAACAGTAATCTTCATGTGGTTTTATAATTTAGAAATATTACATAATGCTAACTTCAATTGTTTGATGTCAGTAAAAATTGCTTTTAAATTTTGAAATTAATATTTTGCCATCTAATCCAGCAAGCTTGTGCTAATTGGAAATTAAAATTCTGGAACTCTTACTGAACTGAATATATACAGAGGAAGGAAAAGGTCCAAATGGGATTGCATTATTAAGAATTTATTGTGTGTTTATAAAGTGAAATACATAAAGATAATTGCTTAATCCATTAAGCACGGGGATGCGACCCTCATCATCTAACAAGATTTCTTTTTAGTCTCATCTTGGAAACAACTTTACATTTTCCTCATCACCATTAACACCGAAACCAAACACCATCACCCAGTCTCACCATTCCTATATCCATTATCAATATACCATTAAATATTCTCACCATTATCAAAAGTATCAACACCATCACTTACTTCAGTCATCGGAGCCCACCTTGGCAGCGGGCGCCGCCAAAACCCACCACCACTTATGCCACCATCACCTTCGACACAAACAAAGCAAACACCACCAAACCACCACACACCACCATAATAAACACTATCACACCACCCCATCAACACACTCCACCCAACCACCAAACCGCCACATCCCACCAACACATCAGACCACCAACAAATATGCATAACACTGAAATGTTTAGGACAAGGCATAAGTAGGTTGATCCATGTGAGGTACTTGGTACTGACGAAGGGTCTCCATTTGCGATCAAGGAAGTGAGAGAAAAAAAAAGCTTGACAGGCCTTTGGAAATGCTAGAAAGAACTGTTATAGTAAAGGGATGTCAAGGATGTGTAAGAGAGCAAATGTCGTGCCTGCAATTAAGAGAGGAGATGGGGAAATTGTACTGAATTCCGAACCAGCACGACTGACAAACGGGATTTGAAAAATAGAGTAAAAAAAGGAAAGATGATAAGAAAATAAATGGTTGATTACGTGCAAAGGAGGAACTAGCTAACTGTAAGGCAACATGAGTGGAGAGAAAAGGGATCATCTGTAACAAATACTAAGACTTCCGTGACAGAATGATTAGTGTTTTAGATAAAAGACATGGATGGGTAGATTGTATGTTCTTTGATTGATGGAAGATCTTAACACTGAACCACAAATTAGAACTGGTAAAGAATCTGGACTTTCAGGCTCTTATAAGGAAGAGACTCTTTAGGTTCATCGAAATATTATATGTCACAAGGAACCTTTTCTAAGTGGGTTCAGGTTAAAACTAATAGCATACCTCAGGGCTTGGTCTAGGGAGCGGTTCTATTCTTTATCTGTGTTAATTGCTTGTCAGAAGACGGCATTTCGTACCTAATTATGTTTATTGATGATCCAAGGGTCACAAGAGAGGTAAGGAATGACGAGGACTGTATCAACTTACAAGGGGACTCAGACAAGCTCCAGAGTTGCTCAGATGCTTAGTCGGTGACGTTCAGTCCAGGCAAATGCAAAGTAATGAATATGGGACGCAGAAAGAAGGCCTCAGTACGACCTATCATCTGGTGGGAAACTATCTGTGTGTGAAAAGGACTCTGACATTGTGCCCAGCAAATCGCTAGAACAACACTTCAGGAAAATTGTTAAGGAGGACGTCTACTGGTTAATATTAGAATTGCAGTTAAATACTGTATATGGATAAGATGTATAATGAACTATTTACAAATCAGACCTAAATTAGAACATGAATCTCATATGTTTCACCTCATGTAAAGACACATAAAGGCATGATATCAAAGATTCGGGAGAGGACAACAACTATGGTAGTATAAGAGGTGAGAGAGGGAAGTTACAGGGAGAAGTTAATGGCTACAGAGTTGCACATCACGGAAAAGAGAAGAATAATGTGAGACTAAACCACATCCTTCCAGTCTCTAAACCAGTTTGATAACGTTGGCAGCGAACACTTCTTTGAAACATTAACCCAACCAATGGCCATAGCGAGAAATTAAGAGAGAAGCTAGTTAGGAAAGATGCGAAGAAACGCTCTTATCAGACCTGTGGATGAACTGAACAAGCTATGACCACAGACACCACACGGTCTAAAAAGGAATTGTTTGATAGTAGAGAACGGTCAAGAGATGGGGCCCCTCTGTACTGTACATATCATTGCAATAAAGAAAAAAGAAATCTCCCACATACCACAGCACCACACAGCATCATCACACACAACCGCACACCACCACATACCACCACTACCACACACACCACCACCACCACCACCAGCACCGCCAGAGAGCCCCGGCAGAGGTGGTGGGTGGCGAGCCTCAGGTTTCGTAGGGGCCATCTCGTGGTTTGTAGGATGTGGCCGGACCAGCTGGGTGAGAGGCAGAACCCGGGGTTCCCAGGCTCAGGTGACTCTCCTCCCTGGTTCATCTCACGGCCCCAGGACCTGCTGCTGCTCAAGGTCCTGTGCACTCACTCACCCACTCGCCGTCAGGAGAGCGGCGCACGTTGAGGATCGCCGGACCAGGCGATGGGGATGTTAGAAAGTAAGTGGCAGACGTGATGAAGTATAGAAGGTCAAAGTAGGTTACGATTAGGATCAGGAGAAGAGGAGGGTGATGTTGGGAGGAGATGAGGAAACGTAGATGATGATGGGACAGATAGGAGACAAGGATGACGACGGGGCAAGAAAGAGGAAAGATTAACTGAAGACCAGAGATAAAGATTAAAAAAAAAAAGAAGTAGGAAAACTATGATAGTAGGGATTTTGATAATGATGTTGGTTGGGATTAGGAAAAACAGGAATGACAATGAGGCAACACAGACGAGAGAGATGATTAAGCTCAAAATAAAGACAAAGAAACGACCGCGAAAAGAAGAAAACAATGAAGGCTCGGAAAATGTCCTGGTCGTCACAAAGGACACGCTATACAGATCTGACCAGAGATGACGGCGTTTCGGAGAAGTGAACAACCAAAACGTCCTGGTCGAAGATAACCTTTAATACGATCCGTCAAATCTCGCACAATGAACCGCAGCCCCGGCCCGACTCCCACCTTGCAAACGGTTTGGATTGCAATGGGAGAGGCGAAGGAAGTGAAACTCAAGAATGAACTTGGAGTTGTAACATTATCAGGTGTCGGGGCTGTCTGGGAGCAGCGTGGGAAGATCTGGGACAACCACGGCCCAAGATCATCTTCCCTCTGACACACCTCACGCAGGAGGAGGAGGAGGAGGAGGAGGGCCAGGAGGAGCAGGTGAAATAAGAGGAGAAGGACGTAGCCGAAGCAAGGAGGGAGGAGGAGGAGGAGGAGGAGGAGAGAGCATCGTTGAACCGTGTTTGAAGGAGGAAGAGGAAGAAGAAAGGACGTCGTTGAAGAGGGATAAAGCTGGAGAGGACTTCGTCAAAGCTGGGTGAAGGAGGCCTAGGAGGAGGAGGAGGAGGAGATGATGGTGGAGAGGATAGGCCTGTCGTCGAGTAAGGTTGAAGTCAGAGAGGATATCGTTGAGGCAGGTGTGAGGGAAACCTGGGATATGGAAGAAGAAGAACTGTATTCTAGTTGACCTCAATCGAAATTCTCGTTCTCCAGGCACCTCATCCGGAGGAGGACAGAGAAGGAAGGACGGGGAGAAGAAGGAGCAAGAGAAACTATCGTGAGAGGAGCAGAAGAAAGACTAAGTGGCGGGGAGGAATTAGGAAAAAGTGAATAAAAAAGGAATTAAGCGGAGGAAGGAGGAGAGTTGGATAAGAACCATTGAACATAAACCTAATCTAAGGAGCGAGACACTTCACATCAACATTCCCACAATTTTACGGACGTCAGAGGTATGAGGCAATGACCAGCAACGGAGGGTAGGGCAGCCTGTCTCTCCCGTCACACACGTCGCGCAAAATCAAGAGCGTCAGACATACGGTTGGGAACTGTATTAATAATGAGCAAAAACAAGATAAAGAAATGAAAGATACAGTGCGAATCCCTTGAGCATGAAGGCACAGCCTTTGGATATGTTGGCCTTTCCTTTAACCTGACCCTATAAAGGAAGTCAAACTAAGGCCAGGCCATCATACCCAAAGGTCGTTCCGTCGTGCTCAAGGGTCGTACTATCGTGTTCGAGGGTTTAACAGAAGCAAAACATTAAATCACATTAGAAAGTAGAATATGATAATGATAGGGCATGGATCATACATGTATACAAATGGGAAGTGTGTGTAGAATTGTCTCCAACACCTGAAGAAGGAGTTGAAGATTTTTCGGATGGTGATTATAACAAGACGGTCTTGATTAACGACCCTTGGCAGTTGAAAGGCCTCAGGGCCCAACTAACCAAGGAACCTAATGATAGGGTTAACAATGATGGTGATGATGCAAGAGTAAAGAGAGAGAAAAACGTAGAGGAGAAGAAGAATCAGAGAGGAGATGGGACTGGAAGAAGTAGAAAGTTCCTTAATGCCGATATACTGTATAGATAAAGAGGGGGGCCAGAAGAGTAAGTTTGTTCATATAATTCATATATCGTCGTTATAGAAATTTCTTTTCCTTGTTCAACGTAACGCCAATCCTCATATTACAATCCGCCTCCTTTTTCTTTTATATATTTTTTCTCCACTTTCGTGATTCATGATCGTTAATGCCATCATTATCTCAATATTTTTTTCTTCTTCTTCTGTTAGCTTTATGAGGAAAACGATACGACCTCCAACCACTATCCTACGACCCTTTAGCACAACGATACGACCCCGAACCTTGACCACGACGGTACGACCTTTGGTTATGATGACTTGGGCTTCAGCCAGACCCGTTAGGGTCAGGTCAGGGGCTAGGTCATCATACCCAAAGGTCTCGCTGTCATGCTCAGTGGGCCAATACTGCGACCAGTACTTACACTCTTTAGTAACCATCTGAGGAGACTTCGTAGATCTGAGACCCGTGGACCTGAGAAGGCGTCTACAGATCTGAGAAGGATTCAGGGCTTCAGAGACTTCAGAGGTCATTTCAGGTCCAGGATGGCTTTACAAACCTGAGAGGAGTTCACAGGACCTGAGAGAACACCACAATACTGAAAGGGATTCACGGATCTGAGAAGGCATCACAGATGCGAGAGAGGTTCACAAACCTGAGAAGGGTTCACAGATCTGAAAGGGCATCACAGATCCGAGAGAGGTTCACATACATGAGCGGGCTTCGCAGATCTAAGAATGGTGCCACCAGTCTGATAGAAGATTCAATAAAGCATCTCTTTCACCAGTGAAATATGACATTATCAGGCCACCACACCCAGTCCTGCTCTGCCACACATCCACATCAAAAAAAAAAAAAAAACACAACACCAACAATAACATAAACAAGTTAGGCGTAATCATATCCTCCATTCTGTCTTGGAAACCCCACATCGTCAGTGTCCCAACTCATGCTTCCCAAAACCTGGGGTCTTGTGTAAGTGCCGTATTGTTTTTCTCGTAAGCAGCTACTTCATATCCATATGGGTTTTATTGGTCCCTAGCGTTGAGTCCTGCTCACATAACTGGGTTGGGTTCTTCCTCCTCCTTCCGTCAAATTAACCAGGATGGAATCGAAAACCGTCTGCTACGGTAATTCTCCAGGTGTCACCTGTCTCCAACCATTTATTCCTTCCTATTCGCTGTCATGTTGTTGCCGTTTCCCCGTTCTGCAGGTATCACTTCGACCTCTGCTCTCTTGAGCTGTCTGCGTGTCTTCGTGTCATCAAGGCTTGGACACGTGGCTCACCTCTGGCTGCTGCTTCACATTGTTTCTGTGTAGAGACTGGCCACACGAGGATGGACCTTTATGATACCTCCTTCTGTCCTAGAACAGCTAGACATTGGTACTCTCTCCTTCATCCATTATCTACATTCTATTTTCATCCATTATTTAGAAATTAAAATACATGACAGTTAGAGAGTTGGATGTGAACGAATAATGCCTTCTTTTCGTCTGTCCCTGGCGTTACCTCGCTGACGCAGGAAACGGCGAACATGTATGAAAGAAAGATTTTCATTTCATCTGAGCTGACCACATGCTTATGCCATATCTCTCTCTATGTAGAAAAAGAGAGAAATAAAAACTACCAGTCCATGAGGACCAACTAACCACACTACAGTGGTATACTAGATAATGAGTTAGAAACAATTACATCATCATAACCTCTCCCTACCACACATCCAGGGCACTAGAAACACCACATCATTACACAACCACACCCCTGACGTTACTAGGCCACGACACCAGGTGACGACCATAAGATTAATACAATACCAGATGACCAGGACGACTCCCCACCACAAGGCTACCACACCAGTATATATAACCTGAACTTCTTTAGCACTATCATCAACACTGTTACTGCTCCACTACTTTATATCCATAAGGGTCAGGTCAAAGGCTAGGCCACCATACTCCAGACTTGAGCCGTTATGGCCAAAGAGTTAACATAGGGTAACGAGAGAAACCGTGTTATATAGCCGAGAGAGGTATCTAAATATAGATAGAGATGGTGATATAGCTATAAATCTTCGTCGTTTATCAGTACTACAGTTTGGCTTTGCCTCAGCACGAACAGCTTCCACAACAGTCAAATATCTCACTGTGGCGCAACCAGTGTTAAGGAACTTTTACAATTACGTGGGCTTTCTCGTGTGGTCTGGACGTGTAACAGTGTACTGTCATATCCCTTACATCAGAGACATGACCCACACCAATTGCTTGACATGACTTACATCAGAACGAGATATGACTTGTGCTAAATCTTGACATGGCCTACAGTAGGTAATTGGCATGACCTGCACTAGGATTAGACTCGACTTTTACTAAGGAATGACGTTTCCTGCACCAGGGATTGACATGACCTGCACCAGAAGTCTGCACTAGGGCTTGAAATGACCTGCATTAGGACTTAACATGAGCTTCACTAGGGCCTGATATGACGCAAATCAGAGCATGAAGTGACATGAACCAGAACTAAATATGACTGTACCAGGATTTAACACTTCACCAGGACCTGACATGACCTGCACCAGGCGCTTGGTACGACCTGCACCAAGATATACTTTATTCTCACCTCATGTCACGAAAGAGACCAGATGATGAAGTCTTAGCAAGATCATCTCACTCGAAAACACAATGCCAGTGAAACTTGACTGACATGAAATGACATATCAACCCAAGAGACGTCTTCTCTTTTGACAAATGAAGTGACCACTGTGATCATTGAAACATGTAGTATCCACAGCAATCTACTTTAGGAATAACTATTTGAGACGGTATACCATTTCTGCCTCTGTTCCGAGCAAGAGCCACGCCTGTGTGATCAGCTGTTCTGTGTAAACAAAGGTAGCAATAACAGCTGATTGTCTCAGCTCACCGAGCTAGGCTTTTATAGCTTGCGGCCAGTGGCGTTGTTTCTGTAAGTATGTATAAGACAAACACCCTAACGACAGGAACAATGTTTAAACACTTTTTTGGTCCTAATTGTTAACAGGTAATTGTTAATGTTGTTCTGTATTTAATAGTGTGTTTGCTCCAACAGCTGCTACAGTCGTTGTTGCTGTATTATGGCCACTGTTGATGTTGCTATTAGTGCTACTGTTACTGCTGCGTTTGTATTTGATCCTGCTGCTGTAATTTAGTGTTGTTTACGTTGCTGCTGTACCTGTTACTGCTGACACTCGTTTATTACTATCAACGCTGTTGGCGCTGTTTCTTCTGCTGTTATTTCCATTATTACTGCTGCTGATACTGCTTTGACTACTGCTATTTCCTTTACAGCTGCTGTTACCGCGAGGGTTGCTGCTGTTCCTTTAGCAGATGGTATATTCTTAATGTTGCTGTTTCTACTGCTGCAATTTGCTGTTTAACAAATGTTGTATAATTAATGTTTCCGTTACTGCTTGCGACAGCTACTGTTCTTTCAGCTGCTGTATGGCTGTAATAACAGCTGCTGGCGGAAGAAATATCCTGTTGGGTAACAGAAGGTTCTTCTAGCTAACAGAAGGTTCTGTTGGATGACAGATGGTTCTATTAACTAACAGAAGGTCCTGTTGACTGATAGAAGGTTCTAGTGACACACACACACACACACACACACACACAAAGAAAATCCAGAGAAGGGCAACAAAGATGGTAAGAATATGAAAAGAGTCGAGTTACAAGACAGGGCTAGAGGCCTTAAATTTATCCACTCTGGAAGAAAGAAGAGTAAGTGGTGACTTAATCACAACCTCTAAGTTCTAAACCAGTTTGATGATGTTGACAGTGAACAGTTCTTCACAATTAAGTAAATTAATTGAGTCACGTCAGAAGAGACGTAAAGAAGTACTTTCATAATATAAAGTTAGCAGATGAGTGAAATAAACTTAATAAAAGAAATTGTGAATCTGGACAGCAGACAGACAGAAGTTTATAAAGCAGTTTGACAGTAGAAAAAGTTCAAGAGATGGGACCCTACGACTGTAAAACTCGCTTCACGCACAGTACAAATCAGTAACGACACACGCCACGTCTCCTCCCTTCCACTGTTATCCCTCGACTCCGAGTTGCAGTTCGGCACCACAGCCGCATCAAGCTCGTACAGACACCAACAAGAACAGTCCCAAACCCCAACCATTGTGAACACTATCAATAACTGGTATGTGGGCTCTATGGTAAACTCTACCTTTATATTTGTGTGAAAAGTCTTTATTGTCGCTATTCATAGATACTTTTATGTAGAGATAGAAACGCGTGTATAGCGTCCTGCCATACAGTCTGAAAAGTTGTCTTTTTCTGATGTAAATAACAATGTCACTGCTACCAGTAATGCAAACCTAACCCATAATCGCAAGGGCATTTCAGATGTATACGCAAAAGTACGCACATACATATATATTTTCTTTATATACGTGTATTTATATATATGTCATACCATTATATGCATTTTATACATTTTTTCTTTGATATTTTCACATGTTGCACCTAATTTCCTTTCCACGTCTGCCACAGAGTGATTATGTTGTGCTCCGCCGCCAGTGTTCCCAGACACCTAAATGAGAGACTGGTGATTTATCCTCCAGAGCAGCGCGCACACCCCGAGCACCGGAGGGTCGTGTGTTTGTACGTGTGTGTGTGTGTGTGTGTTGGCAACGATGTCGTCGCCTCTCCCGTTTTTCAAATCTTCCTCAAGTCAGTCCCAGATTTCCCATGAGTAGCCAAAAGTTCAGATACTGATTCCGGTATTTTGAGATAATTAAAGGTAATAACCGGACTCGCAGCCGCGGAACAAGGTCTTAGGAATAGGAATTATTTCTAAATCTTGCCCGGAGCTCTCCCGCCACCATCTCACTTCCGTCGGGAACTCGCCTCCGGGCAGGTAACTATGCTCGCTCCCGGGCTCTTAACTATGCTCGCTCTGGGGTTCCCACCCGCTTCGCTTCTTTCCCCCAGGTTTCGACCCGTGTCGGATCTCTTCGTTTTCCAGCGTTTCAACCGCTATCAGTTACTTACCGAAGGTTCTCTATAGCCAGGTACATTAAGAGGTAACTTATTTACTACCGAAGACAAGGAGATTCAAGTTTTAAGCGACGGGACGCCCCAAAGAGTGCCAGAAAACGTTCAAACCGCGCCACAGTCTTGGACGGGATGCAAAACTTGACCCCAAGAAGATTGTGCTGTTTTCTCCAGATTCCGCAATGAAGTCCGACCACCACCACAACGCCTCGGGCAGGGTTCATGTCGCACACTCTTGTCTGAGTGTGTGTCTGTGTGTGAGTGTATATGTCTGTTGTGGGTGAGACTATTGCTGTATGAACATAATGATATGATGGTGTATCGATATACGTAAAAGGGCGCTTTTGGATTTTGCAGACGGTGTCATGCTGACTCTAAGACGTAAGTATGAAATGTATTCATTGGGATTAAATGAATATACCTGGGCAAGAATATAAACATTTGTGAAAAATAATGGATAGCTATAAGTATCTGGAAACTATATATATACTTTTAATGAAAGAAGGCAATTAAAACGACTGGACTGCTCAAGAACTAGTTTTCAAGTAGTGGAATGGTATGAAAAGCAGAAAGACTGTCATTCGATGAGAGACAATTCATACGCACATCGATCGTACTGACGAAGTATGCGTTGCTCAACTTGCAGGCTCCAGTCGAACCCTCATCACGAAGGGCCGTGTCGGAGGATGAGCGAAGCAGCCGCCTGGACCTACGCCAAGGAGGGTGGGTGAGCCATGCAAATAACCCCCTTCCGCGCCTCCCTGAAGACTATAGTTAGGTGGCACCCGACGCCCCTCGGGCGCCCAAGTTGGACGTATTTTACTCTTAAGTTCCCTCATGCTTTCACTCCTTAGTAAGGTTAAGTTAGAACTGAAATACAGTGAATTAGCGAATTATAAGATGGTTTCTTAGGCTAGGCTGTCCATCGCTATCTTCCCTCCTATAAGTTACATAATGGAGATTTATTCCAATATATTGTTCTCTGTTATGTAGTACACCCATTCTCAGATCATGTCTTAAAGAGAGACTATCGAGTCATATTGTCGTTAGTCTGTTTGCAGGAGCGAGGAAGTGTCTGTGTCTGTGAGTGTCTGTTAGTCTGTCGCTGCGCCATATTGATATACTGATTTGCATATCCAGTGCATGTATGTTTATGGTGGTGACTCCTTATGAATGTGTGTGAGTTGTACATGAACCTTGCTTGTGTGTGTGTGTGTGCGTCTGCTGCAGTGTCTTTATACCAATGGGTACGTTTGATGAAATCACTACAGACTGTGTTAAAAGTGTGACTGCTTTATCGTACGCGTAAAAAAAAAAAAAATCTAAAGTATGAGTATGTGTAATTAACTATCTGTGTTGATTTGTACATTCAGGAAGGGAATTCTACGGTGGAAAAGTCCGGTCTCTTTATTTCTCTATAACATCATACAACTTTTTATTTAACTCTTTACTACACCTGTTTTGCTATCCTGTTTCCGCCACTATATTTACTTTAATAATTTTTCTCTACAGATAACCTTCCCATGTAATCAATGAATACATACATCCATACTTCCTGTATCTCTTTATCACAGAACTATTTCTTCTCGTCTTATCTCGTTCTTCTTTAGCCTTGTTGTATCCTCACCAACATCGTCAAGTCGAATTAGAAACTTAAAAGTTATGATCACGTCTTCGATCTCACTCTTCTCTCCTCCACCGTTGACAGGAGGTGCAGCGTCGCTGTCCTCTCTTTGGCACTTCGTTAGACCTTATGCAGCTGGTCTTTTGTGCTCTCTCTCTCTCTCTCTCTCTCTCTCTCTCTCTCTCCATCAATCTATCTGTCTCACGCAAACATTTTCCTCTTTCCTCCTATTTTTTTTCTCTTTGTTCTTCCTTCTCCCTATTTGTTTATATACATCAGGCCACTCAGTAACCTTGTATGCATCATTTCATGACACCGATGTATCAAATCATACATGAAATATGTATATAACGCCTTGAATCAAACTACCACACTTAACCTTCATTAATATTACATAATGCAAGTCACAATATATCACAAGGTAGAGGGTCGTGTTAACAGCCATGATATATCATATCAAATTATATCATAGTAATAGTATGATTTATTATATTTGCCATGACTATGCAAATACATTTGTCAGGGACCAGTAGGTTCTTCGGTAAATTTATTGTTATCATTATCATTATTATCATTATCATTATTATCACTATCGTTATTATTATCATTGTTAGCAGTAACAATATTAGTAGTAGCAGTAATAGTGGTAGTACTTGTAGTGCTATCATCAGTATTTTAGTCATCAATCATCATCATCATCATTATTGTCACTGTTCATTACTTTTCCAGTTCATAATTGATTAGTGGGCATTAAATGAAAATACTTGATTGGATAAATATAATTGTTTAGACAAATAATCCATATCATGTAACTTCAGTCATCTGATGATTATTATGAAATGTAACAATTCGTCTTTACTCATTTCCTATTCGCTATTTTCATTTGCAGTGTCTCGTAAAGACAAATGTGTTGGGCATACTTCATACGGACAAGCGCCGGTCGACAGCTCAAAGAAACTGATTAATATGACAGAATTTATTGACTATGAAATTGAATGTTGTGTGAACATACGGATCGTTTTCAGTAAAGTACAATGTGATGTAATATATTTCTATACGTTTTGGAGAGGTTTCCAGGCGACATTGTCTGTCAGGGCAGCTGAGGAAGGAACATGAGATTACCACACACACACACACACACACACACACACATGAATGCACATACCTATATACAAAAGGTGTCACCGGACTCCGCCTGCTCAAGGTTGCACCACGAGTGAAAAGTCACCTATAGCGAGGCTGTGCCATTGGGAGCACAGTTTCGTCAAAGGACTTCCCACCTAAAAGGAGTCGACATTTCTCTGCTACTGGAAGTAGCGCAGGATTTACAAAGGTTTTGTACAACACAAGGATGCTAACGATCCCGATGAAGGACAAATCACTTCGCCTTATTCGAATGAATCTCGGGTGTAATGGCCTTACCTTTGACCTGACCCTTGAAATTCAGGTTGAAGACCCTAGCCCTCACGCACACCTAAGGGTCGTACCGTCACCTTCAAGGGTCGTACCGCCGTTCTCAAGGGTCGCACATCGCGTTCAGTGGGTCAGACCGAGAGAGTTTAAACTGTTCTTATCGTTATACCATCAGTTGTTCCGTTTGTCCTAATCGTGGTGGTGGTGGTGGTGGTAGTTTAGGTGCTGGAAGTGGTGATGGTAGTTGAGATGTAAGTGGTGATGCTTGTGGTAGTGATGGTGGTCGTGGTGGTGATCCTGGAAGGCCGCAGTGGTGGTGGTGGTTGTGGTGGCTGGCTGGCGGCAGGACGGGGCTCATCAGGTGTTCCAGGGTACGAAGACATTAAGCCAGGTCGTCATTATATATATAACCTGTGTCCCGCTGTCGTTAAAGTAGGGAAGTGTGGCAGTATCAGCGGAGGATCTCCTTGTGTCCACACCAGTTGATGACCATCACATGTGGCCCGCCCGACACCCTCCCTAGTGAGGTGGGCCTCAAAACACACACACACTCACACACATACACACCCACAGGTGATGTGTTCGACAGATAAGGCCACACAAACGTAAACGTCCCTCCTTTCCCAACACACACCCTTCACCCTCCCCTTACTATACAATTACGTGATAAGACAGACAATTGGTGCCGGAGGAGTATAAGAGAGCAAATATCATATCTGTTCTTAAGAAAGGAGACTGAGGGGAACAAAGCGAACTCTGGGGTTGTACACATGAAGAATGTGGCTGCTGGAAAAGATCATCAGAAAGAAAATGGATGATTAATTGCAAAGAAGTTGTCTTAGGGAAAGGCAGAATGGATTTAGAGGGAAGAGATCATTTGTGATAAACTTTAAGTAAGACTTCTGCATTAAAGTGATCACCAGCTTAGAATGAAAAAAAAAAAAAAGCGGTGTAGGTGGACAGTGTGTTCTTGGCTTGACAGAAACCATTTGACACTGCTTCAAACAGGGTTGATATAAAAGAATATTGGAAATTCAGACAGAATAAGGGGACATCATAACTCCCTCAGTGGATCGAGAAATATCCAAGCATAAGGAAGCAAACGAAACAAGTCACAGGTGCAAATCTCTGTTCCAGACGGGGTTTCAGGTATCCGACGGAGTGCCGCAGGGTGCGATCCTGGGGGCAGTTGTTATACATGATCTATGTAAAATGACTTGCCAGAATAACTCGAATCCACCACAACATGTCTGCAGGTGATGCTAGAATCATGAAAGAGTTAAGGAAAGTCCAGGATTTCAACTATCTTCACAGAGACTTACGTAAATAGGCTCCATCTTCGGTCAAACCGAGTAAATGGAAAGTAATAAAGATGCAACACAGCAAAAAAATAAGCCTGCTTGTGACTGTCACCGAACAGGAGACCAATTTCAGGAATATATGTTTGGAAGGGATTTGGAGCATCGCATTGGTTAGATTATCTAGAAGGTTAAATTTCTATCAATTAACATTAAAATTGAAAAAGGGAATCTTAAAAAGATATATTTACAGAATACGTTTAGGCCCAAGTCAGAGTAAACATCACCAATTTGGTCACTACAATTAGAGAAACAAATTCGATCTTCAAGAGAAGGTCCAAAGGAGAGCAAGAAATGATAATGCACTTAAAATACAGGCAGAAGTACAGGCAGAGGTTAGAGGTTATAGAGTTGCTCACACAGGTCACGAGAAGGAACAGGGATCTAAGAGAAGATAGTTGCAACATACAATATTCTAAATCAAACAGATTCATAGCAAACAATAATCGAACCATATGAGGGCATGATTAGGAAATTAAGTTAGAAACGATGTGGGAAAGGTTTGTGGAACTGTTATAAAGATGGTGTTAAATAAATAGATAAAAATCTAGTGGAAAAAGCAGTAAATATAATGTAAATAAGTTTTACAAGCTGAATGACGGTAAAGAAACGTATTGTACAAAACAGTTATCTCACAAGACACACATTGAAAAGAAACAAATACGAAGCAGCAAATAGCTTAAAGAGAAAAAAATCAACTGCTGCACTAAAACAGCAACATTCTAATCATATTGCCGCAGCAAAATCAACTGTTGTACTAACAATGACAACAGCAGCAGCAGCAGCAGCACCTGGCACAAGGGTCGGTCCTTGCTTGAAAACGCCATCGCGAGAGACGTGAAAGTTGACACATAAATGATCACTGATTACTAGTGTTGCCAGCCAACCTCTCTCTCTCTCTCTCTTTGCACGGCGTTCCCAACCCGTGAGCGCGAGGTCCACCATATTCCCCCTGTCTGTCTCCGGGTGGCGCGAGGAGCCGAGAAGAGTGTCGGGTAATTGGCCTAGCAGCACCCGGGGGGTTTGAAGCGTTGCTTCGAGACGTCAGCACTCCTCCTCCGCCCCGTATCGTTCGCCTCTTGATCCATGATCGAGTAGAATCGTCTTTCTATATGGCAACCGAGCGTTGAATTAACATATGAAATAGTGGAATTATATAACTATATAATGGTTCTTATTGCCTATTATGCAAATTTAACTTAAGGTGTTCCTTCCCTTCGTAAAGATTCCGCTGTAAAGATCACGAGCAAACGAAGCTTTGTGATTAATCTTCACTCATACCCAAGGGCACTGTGCAGGAGTTCGACCAATGAGCTTCAAGCGCTAATGACGTCACTAAATCCGCTTCTCGCTGGTTGGTCGATCTCCCTTTTATTACACCAGTGGGGGTATAGCCAATAGGATGCTGGGGCTGTGCCATTTACTGGCTATGCCATACTTTACGAGGTAGGGAGATGTTGTCATACCAAAATTGCATAGAAGTAAAATAAATAATTGTCTCAATATCCACACATACCTCACTCTTTTTTCCAACGAATCATACAATAGATCAGTTGTATCTAAATACAATGCATTACGTACGTAATACAATAAAAACGTACGAAGGATGTTCGTTTCATGTGAGAAAAAATGGTATTGTCTATTTTTGGACAGTGATGTAACGACAGGACGAAGGTTAGATGAGACAGGAATACATCTGCATGTGACATTATCATTATTATTATTGTACCCGGCAGATCGTGAGATAATTTCCCATGATAAGGCAAACGCTTATGGCGTTATTTAGCGATTCTTTTTTTTTTCTTGAGTACATGATTAGAGGAGGAGATGGGGGGATGGAGGGGAGAGTGTATGCTGGGGCAGGGCCTGTGGCGTGATGCCTCTCTCTCTCTCTCTCTCTCTCTCTCTCTCACACACACACACTCACACACACACACACAAGAACGAGACTTCCTGGCATATTTGCCAAATGTCCTTGACAGCAAATGACAGATTA
>JAYMFT010390681.1:0-19720 GCA_038088735.1 Panulirus argus
CTCTCTCTCTCTCTCTCTCTCTCTCTCTCTATATATATATATATATATATATATATATATATATATATATATAAAGAAAGGTATTAGGTTCAGCAGGGTTGAGGGACAAGCTAGATGGGGTGTGAGCATGAATGAAGAAAAATTCGAGGAAGTGAAGCGTTTTAGATATCTGGGAATGGACATGGTAGCGAATGGAACCAGGGAAAAGGGAGTAAGTCATAGGGTGGGTGAGGGGAAGAAGGTTCTGAAGGTGCTGAAGAACGTGTGGAAAGAGAGAACGTTATCTGGGAGGGCAAAAATAATCATGTTTTAAGGTATAGTAGCCCCTAACAATTTTATATGGCTGCGAAGTATGGGCTATAGATGATTTTCTGCGAAGGAGGGTGGAGGCTTTAGAAATGAAATATTTGAGGACAATACGTGGGGTGAGGTGGTTTGATCTAGCAAATAATACAAGGGTAAAAAAAATGTATGAAAATTAAAAGAATGTGATTGTGAGAGCTGAAGTGCGTGTGCTGAAATGATCTGGACATGTGGAGAGAAAAGTGAGGAAAAGCTAACAAGGAGGATGATTCCCTTATCTGTTCAGATGATTCTTGTATCTCCTCAGATGATTTCGATTCTTGTATCTATCTATTCAGATGATTCTCAAGTCTACTCACTCAAGTTCTACATTCTCTTCATTACGTTACGCATTCCAAAAAAAATATTAAGGTTCACCATTTTCTACAGTTAACACATCTTTGGCATGTTAACTTTCCAGGAATTTGAGCCATATACTTAACACACACAGACACACAGACACACACACACACAGACACACACACACACACACACATGAGCAAAGAGCAAATTTTTCCCAACCCGAATTTCCAGATCCTCCTGCCATGGTTTTCGCTGCGTCTCACAGCTCGGTCATGGATCTATTGGGGTTATGTGGGCCTAGCAGCTTTACCAGTCACCCCCCAGCAGAGATTGCCAGTGTTAAGTTAAAGAATTTCTAGCTGGCTGGAAATATTGGGCAATTTTGAGGAAATGGCCCATGACTTTGTGTGTGTATATATATATATATATATATATATATATATATATATATATATATATATATATATACACACTAAAGTACAGAACTCTCTGCTCTTAAATAATGTTTTACATAGTTTATGATCTTAACCAAAGACCACGACGCAGGCATCTTTGCCTATCCCTCTTCCTTTTTCTCCTCCTCCTCCTCCTCCTCTTACTCCTTTTGGCAAACCCGGAAGTCTTCTGCTTTCACAAAGATTTTCTTCATCAAGAAGGGATCAGATAAGAAGGAGCTTTCGATGTAAAGACCAGGAACTGTCGGGACGATTTCATACGTCGGGCGGAAGAGGAGGACTCGGTTGAAAGGATATTTGTCCTAAAAAATAGTTAAAGATTAAACTTGAGCGTTCCTTGCTCGTCTGGTTGTGGATCTGTGGCATTATAGTGACCCATTTGTACCGTATGGGGAGGGATTTCTACACTAGTGGGGCCTCATTTCTAGATCATCGTCTACTATCATACAGACATCTTGTACCCTTAGATATGTGCCTATAGATGAACCATAGTCCTGATACGCCTGACACTGCTCACATGGTATGCAAATTACTTTTCATGCAGGCGCGCTGTGCGTATGTGTTATTGGCGTGCGTATCCTAACGGCGTTGGCAGCGGTGAGATTAATGGTTCCCGCTTCACACGTGAGGGCTGGAGGGTTTGGCCGAGGGTAGAAATGCATATGTAGTTACTACATATCTGTCGATACCTATTTTTATACATAGAGGATGGGATCCTCGAGCCTTAAAGCCTCTATGCCTGTAATCGCTGTGTTCTTCTTCTTTCACACAGGTTGCTTTTGAAAGCTCTGCTGGTTGTGACATTTTTTACCTCCTCTTGGCTTCGCAATGTCCCTCCCAGCCCACAACTCTGTTTGCTGCCTCATGTGCGTGTGTATGTGTGTGTGTGTTGGAGTACGTGGGGCTATGTTTGTGGGAGGGAACTATATTATTGATCGAGCGAGTAGTACATACGTTAACCCGTGAGGTTTTGGCGGAGGAAGGAACAGAAGAGGGAGAATGGAGGATGAGAGGAAAGACAGTCAGTGGGGAAACGAGGAAGGATTGATAATAGAAGAGAGACAGTAGTCGTATGAGACCACAAAGGCATTACTGGGGAAATTTTTTTTCTCTTTTTCCCCAGGCATAATGAAAATACTTTCCAGATGCTTTCTTATGAAACAACTTCCTTATCTCTCTCTCTCTCTCTCTCTCTCTCCCCTCGTCATCCGCTCTCTACGGCCAGCCTTCGCATTAAAGGCCCACGTAAGCCGCCCATCATCGTCCCATCCTGCTCATTACCCCATCTTCATTATTCAGCCCCATCAGCCGTAGTGACGCTCCCCAGATTGTCCTGCTGACTAGGGTGTGTGCTGCACCAGCAGCAGCAGATGTCGGCACGAAGAACGACTCCGACAAGGCGACTGCTTCTTCTCCTCCTCCTCCTCCTCCTCTTCTTGTAGGAGACACTAAAGGAGCATGACCCTGCCAGGCTCCCTCCTACAGGAGACGCTGCAGGAGGACGACCCTGTCATGCTCCCTCCTACGGGAAACGCTGCAGGAGGACGTCCTCACCAACCTCCTGCTCCTTCTCTTCCTTCAGGAGACTTTGCGCAAGAAGACAAACCCGCCTGCTCGCCTCCAGCCCCACTATATACAATAAATCTCCAGGATTCCTCCGGAGGAGGCGCTGCAGCTGCTGCACTCGACAGTCGCCTTAGGCACAGAGCAGAGTCAGGTTCATGGTCTGTCCGCACAAGGGATTAAACGCGTTCCGCAAGCGTGGTATATACATTCTGGCTACTTGGGGAGGAGGTGGGAGGCGCGTTCTGGGTTCTTCATCGTGTCACAGAGAAAGGAACGTAAGGTCCTGTCTTATCTCTACGCTATCTTGAACTTCAGGCCAGACGAAGAGGTCTAGGATACCAACAAACTACGATGATAAAACTCATCTCTCTCTTGTGTGTCGCAGTCACGGCTAAAAACGACCTGGTAAAGACATTCATTCCCTTCGTATATCCGCACGAGGGACAGGCGGGAGGGGGTGTGGGGGGGGGGAAATGACGATCAATCTTCGCAAATCGCATCGATAGTCTCTCAGGTCTCCGGGCACAGGTCCTCTGAGTCTCGGCAATCTCTTGAAGAATGTTCTCATTAAGCCGTTGCTGAGTGGAGAGAGATGGGGAGGAAAAATATATAAGGAGGCGGGATCTGGGTCGGATAATGAGGAGCAATTACAGGCCCTCTCCTGCTCTCCCTCCCTGTCTCTCTCTCTCTCTCTCTCTCTCTCTCTCTCTCGCTCTCTCTCCTTCACTGGAGGAGGCTGTGTCGGATGGGGCCATAGGAACTCGGCTTTCATTCTCTCCTTCAGGAGGAGAGGAGGAGGAAGGAGGAGCTTAAGGTTATGGCTGTGTGTGTGTGTGGGGTTGGGGGGTCCACAAGAACCGCATCCACTCCTTCAGGATCACAGTGGATGTTCACCCAGTGGGGGTCGCGACTCCACCTGTGATGAACTAAGCGGATGTCCTGAACTGTTGATGTATGACGTTTTAAGGTCGACGGGCAAAGCGATAACGACCCTTGGGAAAGACGACACGACCCTTTAGCACGGAGGTGCGACCCTTGGGTATGAAGAGGCGTTAATATTAACCTGTCGTTATCATGCCCAAGGTTCCTGAGGTCGTACCATCGTGTACAAGGGTCGTAACTCCGTTTCCAGGGGGGAGGGTCGAGCCATGTTCTCAAAAGGTTAGGATACCACAACGCTATGCTGACATATATAGAATTTGTGATATAGCAATCCATAACATACCATTTACACGATCCATATACCAAAATACAGCCAATAGCTAACCACCTTAACTTAAAGAATACGTTTTAGACACTACATCGCCAAAAAAAAAAGAAGAACGTAACGAAGAGAAACACGAAGTAACATAAACATGAAATAAAATCATTAACAGGGCAATTCACAACCAAGGATCACACAGCAGTATGACATAAACCAGCGTAGCACAGCAGGGCGAGGTTATGCAATGCAACAAACCATGAGGACAAAATGCCATTACAGTACATAACGGGAGGCCTTTAATATAACGACATGATGTTCCGCCTTGCAGGGCACTACGTAAGCAAGACAAACACGGCAATAACCTGTCCTCAGTAACCTTGGTGTGGCAGCACTCACCCTGAGTTGCCAGTTTAGCAGCAGAGTGTGTGAGTGTGTGTGTGTGTGTTGAGGTGGCGAAATTTATCGCGCACAAACCCCGACAATTTTCGCTCTCTTTGTGAGAAATGATTCTTTACATACACGGTTTATTGTCGGGTTAGTGTGCGGACGTCAGTCTTCCAGTTCCAGGGATCCATGAGTGGAGAAAAGGGGATAAGCTTTCGCAATGAAAAAGTGTCGTACTTCAAGGATGAGTTACTGTACCTATGAATCACGATGCCCTTACTCAAAAAACGCCATCGTACTTTCAAGATTAATCATTATGCCTATGTAAACAAATGATCGGCTCAAATGATTAGAGAGAGTCGGATCTAAAGAGTTTTTAACAGGTTTTAAGCGTCGAGGATGCAAGTTATGGATATAAAACATACTAAGCATGGTTCCCCTTACAGGCAAATCATATGCTCGTTATATACTACGAAACAAACTGTGAGCGACCGAACACAGCCCGATATTCTGATGTCCAATCCATACACAAGGTCTGTACTTGTGGGTATGGGTGTGTTAGGACAGGCTGATATCAATCTTTTTGATATAAACTGGAGATTTCTCTTGTTGATGTCTTTATAAATATTCAAAGTTCCTAACCCTTTTTCCTGATTAAAGAAAGATAACTCTCAGGAAAAGCTGTTGGCTGAGATTTTCATTCGTGTCTGCTGTGCTCTGTGTGTGTGTGTGTGTGTGTGTGTGTGTGTGTGTGTGTGTGTGTTGTGAGTTCTGAGGTATTTGACGATAACATTTACCCAGTGTATTTCGTGATTGATCAATGTATTCCGGGCGAGTCCTATTTCCAAGTACCGCGAGTGATTAGCGTTCAGGCAATTATAAGTACGTTGCCCAATTACCGGATACCGCAAGTGATTAGTGTTCAAGTAATTAAAGTTGTGTTTCTGGTAATTACACTTCACGGAAATGATAGTTATGACAAGATGATAACATACTGCTGTGTTGTGAACAGTCAGATTACACGCACACGCTCACACACACACACACACACACACGTCTGAGAGACGCGGCTCCACCCTCCATAGAGTGAGGGACGGGAGGGGGGCGCTGCTCCTCCTCTCGACGTGTTTGAGGGGCGGTACTCCAGTACCCAACTTGTGACATAATCCTGGTCTAGAACTATGGCCTGGCCTCCCGTGACTGTGGGGTCTCTTAGTGGCTTTCCCCTGGCATGCGAAAAAGTCTCTCTCTCTCTCTCTCTCTCTTGAAAGAAGGAATTCCTGTTTTTTTTTTTTTTCCATCATCAGTGCTAAGTACTGCCTCGTGAACTCTCTGAATCTGTCATAATCTGTCCTCTGGCCCCTCACTCTCGGCAAGCTTCGACTTATCTTGATAAAAGTTACCTTTAGCGATGTTCCAGGCGCTGGACTTAGCCTGTGAGTCCACAGAGCACAGTGCGCTCTGAGCTCGAGCGCACAGTCTGCTGTGCTTTGCCCCAGCAACATCCTCACAAGTCATGTTCCGAGTCTGGTGCTTTCGAACCAGCTTCGTTTGGTCCGAGTCGTGATATGAAGCCTTCAACGACTGCTTCAAAGATCTGTCTTGTGGTATATTTATAAGAATTCAGACGTCAAATATATTTAATCTTCACATCGCAAACCATATACATCTAAACTATGATAAAAAAAAAGGAACCTCTGTTAAATAATATTTCCAAAATTCGATATATCTCAAAAGTAATTTCTCTGTTAAATACAAACGAATTTCATAATATATTATCATCTTCATATCCCGGTGATTTCAAGCCTCAAAAACGATTTCCACTTGATCCTAGAAGGCCTAACTAGACGCCTCATCAAACTAAGAACATCTGGCAATTAAAATAAACCGGCGTGTCGCACATAATCCAGAAATTACTCAATCATTCACAAGAACTCGAACGTTTCCCCACAGAACAAACACCCTTGGGCATCGCACCTTCCCGGACGCTCTTTCGAAAATGTGTACTTCAAGTATCATTCCTTTGTCTTGTCTTGATGATCTGATACCATGACTAGGAGATAATATATTTACATTTGTCCCCCGAGAGTTATATCCACACACCTTTGTCATCTCCATAGAGCCCAAACGTCAAGAGGAGAGATAAAATAATAAACCCCGGCCATTGGTTCAGACCAGGCGTGTCAGGAGCCCGCCGGTGGCCTTTCCACGGCTCCTGATTGGCTCAGGTTATTGCATCTGTGACGCCACCATCCTCCATCCGCCTCCTGATTGGGTGGAATTACTGTGTATCTGACGTAACTCCGGAGGGTGTCGCTCAGTGTTACCAAACAAAGGCCGAAGTGTTCACCTGTGTGCTTGTGTTTCATCACGACCCCTTGTGTGTGTGTATTCAAGGCTGATTCTCACGTCTGGGGCAGACTTAGTATTCTATTGGAGATTGACTTAGGAATATTCTAACGCTTGGAGACTAGCTAATATTCCCACGATTCAAAATGACGTAAAACTGCGTACAATGTTCGTAAAAATCACGTAGATTGACGAACTATATATCATATTTTGTAGTTTAATTTGGAATAAAGTCATTAAACTGGCTTACGAATGTTGTAGACTGATTTGCGAATATCCCTAGCCTCGCAGACAAATACTAATCATCACCAATGCCTTCCTGTTTCCTGAGAAATCATTTGGTGTGTATAATGTTTACAACAAGTCTGTAAAAGTTTAATAAGAACGATACACCATGTGTTTTCATCATATTACTGATTGTGTGTGCCGTACGTAAATAATGAAAAGTATATTAACTTTATGACGCACTCGAGCCTTTTTGCTTTTCGTAAACTTAAACGAGACTCCTGCTCATGGTAAACCAGCGAGACTTTTGCCGTAAACTTACGAGACTTCTCGTAAGCTTAGGAGACCTTACCCGCCGTAAAGTTGGAGACTTTGCTTGTAAATTTTCAAGGCTTAACTTTTCGCAAGCCCAAACGATTGAACAAATACTGTAAACACATAAAACATACAAAATTCTATCTTTTTCCAAGTTACTATATGCCACTATTTTCTAGGCTGTCCAAGCTTTACCTTGCTAAGGTTCGTTGGTTATTTGGACCTTAGGCCTATCAGCTGCCAGGGTCATTAAGGCCGTCCCTGACAAGTTATAACCACCAATCGAAATAATCGTGAACATCTTCAGTTCGACATAATTCTAAGACTATAAATGCTCTCGTTACATATATATATATATATGATTTATTTGCAAAATTCTCTGTGGCATAAAGTAAATCATCTTTAGGAAGATCCCTATTTATGTATTTTTTTAAATTCCCTAAGATGAAAATTATATTAATAAAAACTGGACATAAATTAAATTAAATGCATAAATATTACAAAACGTTCAAAAGAAAATTGTTAGAGAAATTCTGAAATGTTAAGATATTGATAAAAACGCATGGTTCGAAAAAGATCACATCAGTGTAACTCACCGTAACTCAGGTCCATTCAGGGAAAGTTCGATACATCTCACCAGTCCATCTCATTCACGGGTACGTACGTAGACCGTAAACCACTCTCTGTCGTGTGGTTGAAAAGGGTGCATGATTCAGAATGTAACACACGGACTGTTAGAACGCACTGATCCCATTTAAAAGGTTCAGAACGTGAAAAAAAAAAACATGAGGGAGGTTTGAATTCCGTGTAATCGCAGTTCACCAAAGAAAACCTCCCATTGCAGGATGTACAAAGGTTTGAATATGCTTACCATTAGACTAACGAAAAATATGACGACATGACATCTCAGTACTCATATCCTAAGTTAAATGCAGCTAAATCTTAAATATTTCCTTTATCACGTACAAACATATAATTCAACAAAAAAATCCCCTTATGGCGAAAGAGGGGGGAAGAGTAATATATTTCAGAGCCACAGGTGTTAACAGCGAAATTATCATCCGGAAGGAAGATCCCACGATTATGGCCGACACCAGTACATGTTTATATTGATAATAAATGTTTCGAAAGTGTATTCTTGTTGCAGTAAAACCTCTGGATGAAAACCCGGGACCCTTGCTCTTCGTTCTTATCTTATGCTAACTTTGGGCCTAAATCTCCAACGCATCCCCCCCCCCTATAAAAAAAAATTAAGAAACTCCTACCACTTTCTGTTTACTCCCAAAACCTTTCCCACAAAATCGACATTCAGAATAGATATTCGTGGCTTTTATCTTAAAATCGACACTTAGAATAGATATTCGTGGCTTTTATCTTCAACCGCCAGTTGATTTTCAACTAAGCTATGGACTCTAAGCTTATAAAGCCGTTAGCTTCTGATGGTCATTGATGAATTTTAACAACATATACAACTTAAATGATCTTTATAGATGTCGGCAGCGAGCGAGTTCAGAGATGTGCCCGTAGTTTTGTTAGGTATTTCTCATTACGCAATGTACGGAACACACAGCCCGGAGTCATCATCATGAAGATAGTATAATCCCATGGCGATGATGTTCGCCATAATGCAACACGAACCACGCAACAACCAGCAACACACAGCAGCAGCTGGTGACCCCTGTGGCAAGAGTGACCGACGCCGCCCTACGTACCAACCGACCCACCGCGGCCGCTCCTGCCCAACTCAACCGACCGTATTACGTCACGAATCAAAATACGTTCTTGGGTTTACAGACCTGCCGATATGATTTTATTCCTGTAATCGCATTCTTTTAAAGGATTTTCTCGTATTCTTAAGAGTATTTCATTCACTCGAAATTTCCGTTTGTGGGGTAAAACATAGGATACATTATTTCTTAATTTTATTCAAGTTTTCAATTTTATCCGGTATTGAATATTTTTTATTCTTGTAATCACATTCATTTCGAATTTTCTCGTATTCTTCAGAGTATTTTATACATTCGAAATTTCCGTTTGTGGTGTAAAATAAACAATATTATTTATTAATTCTATTTAAATGTTCAAAATAGTTCTGTCATGTTTCGAATCACAAATATAAGCATTTTACCCCTGGCCCATGAGTACGACAGTACGACCCTTGCCAGGCGTAGATATGACCCGACCCTTGAGGGGTCAGGTCAAATGTCGTTGTGTTGCAGAATTAAAGCTGAGGATGATATATCGTGTTTTTTTCTTCTTTGTCGACACTTAGGTCTTAAATGTCGAGAGAAGACGAGTAATGACTGCTTACAGGGAGGTCAGACTCTTGATATTCTGGTCTTGAAATATCAAAGAATACCCAGATGGAAAATATAAAATATCCGATTAAGAATATTTAGGAATATATCCTGGAATATTTTGTCCAGGAATATTCTAGCATGTACGGTCACAGAATATTCTTCTGTATATGTCTCCTGAATACCTTAGAATTCGTTCACAAAGTAATCTGAAATATTTGAACCCAGAAATATTCCGATGAAATATCCGTTCGTGGCGGCGTTTATAATCCCGGAATATTCTAGAATACCTTGGGAGTATTTCTGTAAGACGTTGTCTTGGCAATGGGTGACTGACTGGCCAGAGGTTGAATTGTCATATGACTCTACTCAGTCAGCTCCCACCCCCCCTCTCTCTCTCTCTCTCTCTCTCCCTCGCTCTCTCTCTCTCTCTCTCTCTCTCTCTCTCTCTCTCTCTCTCTCTCCACCCATCCTCCCCCCCCCCCACACACACATCAGAGGTCATTTTGTTGAGGAGGTTAAGACTAAGAACCAACCGGCTCTGGCGCGGGAGAGAAATGTCACCATTTCGTACGAACAATGGGGAGGAGCCGATGACGCGGGCCTTGAAAGTCACATGAAGAATTATGGTAAACAGAAGGAAGATGTGGCAAGGCGCAGAGAGCTCAGGGGGGAGGGGGGTTGAGACTCGCCAGCCCGCCCACCCGCCCGCTGTAGCCAACACCACGCCGCCCACTGAACCGCCCCGCCAATTCTAGGCTAACCTATGCACCTAGGCAACCTTCTGAACCTAGGCTACCCCGTGTACCTAGGCTACCCTATGTACCTAAGCCACCCTATGTACCTAGGCTACCCTAAGTAGCTAAGCTACCCTATGTACCTAGGCTACCTTATGTACCTAGGCTACCCTATTTACATAGGCTATCCAATGTACCTAGACTACCCTATGTACCTAGGCTACCTTATGTAGCCAGGCTACCTTATGTACCTAAGATACCCTATGTACATTGTACAAGTCTAGCACATAAATCTGGACTCGGAGGCAGATTTTTTTTGTCATTTCCAACCTTTATTTTCGACCTCTGTTCAACTTGCGTGATATGAACTTGCTTATACACACACACACACACACACACACACACACACACACCCATGGCGCTTTGGAATACGCGAGAAAAACAAAAATTCTTTGGTTGGTTCGTTGGAGAGGCGTCATCAGCTGCTGCCAGGGTCATTAAGGCCGTCAGCGTCAAGTTATAATAACCAACATAAGAAAAATATTAATCTCCTTGTGTGTGTGTGTGTTTGTGGCGTGCAAAATGCTTCATCACAAAAAATTTGAGTAATCCATGACTGTTACCGGAATATAAAAAGTCAATACTCAATCGACATTTGGTCACTGCTAACAAAAAGTCTCCAAGAGACACTTACTGGAAGCAACTACGAATTTGAAATGTGAAAGAAAAACAGTTTAGCAAGAATTCTAAAGCCCAGTGAAGGAAGTGGTCAGTGTGACATATCTAATACATCCAAAATTATCATAATTTAACGAGGAAGATTCGCGTAATGAGTAGCAGCATTGCTTCCTGCTGGTGTCTCCTGATTCAGTGTCAGGACGAAAGTGTAATCGAGTCCCCCATTGGCTTCTAACATAATAGAGACGAGTATCCCCAATGAAATTTAAACATAAGATAGAGAGGTCCGTCATTCTTCTCCTCCGTAATATAAGGGAGTAACCCCATTGAAATGTAATAGAGAGAAGTTCCCCATTAGTGGCAAAACGTAATATAGACGAGTTCCCAATTACTGTTTAATGTAATTATATTATATATCACCTTTTGGTCCAATCCAATGCCCCAAAACAATCTCCCATTACTTACCATATTCCCAAAAGACAAAATCAAAGGATGAAATTGATTTCTGCTCATATATATATATATATATATATATATATATATGGTCAAATTTTGATTTAACAAACTGTATGATGCTCTTACCAATATATCTTGGGACGTCGAGTTGACTCTATGCTTCCGCCCATCATGCCAGACCTTAGGCCATGCTAATGACTCCCACTGACACAGAAAACTAGTGCCATTTAGGAATATCCTGAGACTTAGAGGATAAAATTCTAAGGGTATGATTAATTCCCCTATGGAGGATGTGACGGCCTCTCCCAGCCCCGTCACAAGGAGTCACGGCTGAAATAAAACAGTACGATTAAAATTAAAATCTGAAAAACCTGAGGGAATTTTCATACAAAGAGGTATTCAGCAGAAGATAACTGGAATATTATTTCAAGGAGGATGTATATGACGTCGTATTTATCCTTTCTTGAGCACGAAAATTTACTTAATATAAGGTAGTGTTAGCATAGAATTAGAGAATTGGCCAGAAGAACTACAGAAAACGGTGAAGTATTGAGCCGTAACCATTCCATTCTACGTTTTCCCTGTTTTTGAGGTTATAGAATGTATCGGACACCAACGTGGGACTTGCTAAATGAGTTACAGCTAAGAAATATAATGTTTTATAAGGTATAATATGACCCTGGCAGTCGATAGGCATTCAGCACATCTAACCAATCATTTGTGTCTGTTTTTTCACATGCAATCTTAACGTAAGCTCGTAATTTAAATTACAAGGTAATACTTCATTATTTTTTGGGGAGGACGAAGCTATTCAGTATATTTTACACAACACACATACAAATCCACGTAAAAGATCCCACTACAGTACTTCTACAAACGGGCCGCTCCAAGCACACGTATACCTGACCCGTGCTAATAATGGCACGTTTTTTCTACACGGCACCAGACGCCATTAATTAACAGATATGTCCCCCTAAAGCGTTATAGACACGGCCTGGCCTATTGTGTCCACGGAGCTGGCCTTCACGTTGAGGCACCTCGTCTGGAACTTGGGTTTATGCAACCTGTCCTTCCCGTCAGCAGTCGCGGTGTCTGGATTGTTCTGGCAACGCGTTCCCGCTGCTGCCGGGCCACACTGCAAGGTCAGGGCTGACAGAAACTAGTTCACAGACAATACGAAACAGACACAGACACATGCGGAAACAGACATATCGGTCACGCTAAGGCAAGGACGCGTTCGGAAATAGATATACGGAAAGAAAGACGCGGATACTGTCGAATGAAGATTAAATCGAGCTCATACACAGACACAGAAAACTAGCCACCACAGACACACACAAAGCCATCTCTAGACATACTCACACAGACAAGGCAGAGCACCACAGACAGACATACACAGATGACCTCGTGAACACTACAAAAACAAACGCAGGTACGAACACACACTACAGGAGACAGAAACAAGCCAGGCGGACACACACAGACTGTGATACAGACAGCGACACATACACACAAGACATACTGTCGAAGATACACAGAAAGACACACACACACACACACAATATAGAGATAATTACACACATACATACACCAACCAGTGGAAAAAGCGACCATGCAACGCCTATGTTTGATTACGAGGATATAATAAGTAACAGAAGTTAACCACACTCAAAGAGAAGATATGATTGTTGAAACTACACAGAACTCAACATTTCCCGTGGAACATAACTTGGGAAATGGGGTTCAGTAGCCGTGATATAGGTCACTGCTGTGGTCGGTTCTGTGAGGCTTACGGTGAAGGAACATGGGCACCATCAGCTTCAGATATAGAGGGAAGGTCAAAATAGAGAGAGAGATGTGGCTCGGTGAGAGACATCAGAAGGCGAAAGAGCTCAGGGAGGTAGTGCTGTGGATATAAGGTCTAGGCGGAGCTCCAATATTCTGAATGGTACTGGAGATCAAGGAATGAACATAGCAAGACAGGAAAGTAATAAGAGGAAACCCTGGAGAGAATATCGTGGACGATGGAGGAGATATTCCAAAGCTGTTCCACAAATTCATCGGGAGTAAATTGCCAAGGAGAGGGTAGCTGATCGGATTAAGGGGATTTCAGATGGCGACTTGAGGATGCACTAAGATCTGAATGACAAGTTCAAAGGTGTTTTCACATTGGAGGAGACTATAGCTCTAGTACCGGTGACATGAGATGGGGAGCAAGGCTTAGAAAGTATTGAAATGTCTGGAAAAAGTCATAAACACAGCACTAGAGGGCCTTGACACAACTAAGGCTCAGGTCCTGATGAAATTCTCCCATTTGTGCTGAAGTAGGGTGTAGGCACACCTGACAAGCCACTTGCAGAGTTCTAGATACCGTTGGAGGAAGGTAAAGTGCTGAGGGAGTAGAAGAGGGTAAGTGGCATGCCTGTGTTTAAGAAAAGAGAGTGGGAAGTTGCCCTGAGCTGACAACTGTGGTCCGTAAAATACTGGAAAAAGATGATCAGCAAACAAATGTATGATTGTGTGCATTTGGACAGCCTGAAAGCATTTGACACTGTGCCACAGAGCAGGCTGGTATAGAAGGTGTTTCTTCAGGCAGGGAAAATGGGTAGACTCCTTCGATGGACTTAAAATTATCTTAGTGAAAAGGAACAATGGTTGGAGTTCCCAGAGGCGTGCCGCTGGGTTCGATCCTTAGACCACTACTCTTCTCGATCTTTATAAATGATTTGCTCCAAGGATTAGACTCGTACCTGAATGTTTGCAAATGATGCCAAGATCATGAGAGGAGTAAAGTGAGAGGAACATCGCAGGAGCTTACAAGGGGCCCTAGACAAACTCTTGAAGGTTCTCTTGTGTATATTTGACGAAATTCAGTCCAAGTAAATGTAATGTGGATGGGACACAGTGACAGATGACCTGGATGGGAATATTATCTAGCAGGAAATAAATCTGATGGGGTAAGTGTGAGAGAGGGACTCAGGAGGATAATAATTAAGATAAACGTCTGCTGGCAAACATCAGAAGTGCATTCAGGTACGTGGATAAGCAAATATTATTCAGCAAGTTGTTCATATCCTACATTAGGCCAAAACCAGACCATACTTCTCAGCTTTGGTCACAGCACTCAAAGAAACACAAAGACCTTAAAAAGAAGGTCCAAAGGAGGGCAACTGAGATGGCACCATAATTAAGAGAGCTGACTTACATGGAAAGGTAAAAGGCTACAAATTTGTCCATCACAGGATAAAGAGACGTAAATGGTATCTTCTTCACGACCTCTAAAGTCTTTAAACGTTTCATGGTATCAAGGGTGAACAATTCTTCGACAGGTACAAGAATAGAACAACCAAAGGCCGTAACATGAAACCAAGCAAGAAAGTTGCTGAAAAAAAAAAGGAAATGAAGAAATCCTTTTATAGTGCAAGAGTGGTGGATGACCGGAATCAACCGAGTGATGAAACAGAGAACGCAGACAGCGTACGGAAGTTTAAAAAGTTGTATGACAGTAGAGAAAGTTCAAGACAGATGGGACCCCACGGCCCCCCACCTGTGTAGAACTCCCTCCCACGTACAGCACCAGTAGGTAATTACATAATAAAGACGAGGAGAGACACAGACACACACACCTGACCCCCAAGTACCATCCAGTCACCTGACCCTAGCGTCAGTAGGTAACTCCAGGTACCGACAAGTCACCTGACCCCTGGAGTCAGTAGGTGACTCTAGGCACCATCCAGTCACCTGACCCCCGACCCCCTCAGCAGATGACCCCAGGCACCATCCAGTCACCTGACCCCCAACCCCAGTAGGTGACTCCAGGTACCAACCAACCAGTCACAACCCGACTCACTATGGTCACAGCCACCCCCCCTAAGACAGGGCTGAATGACCCTCCTGAAGACCAACGTGAGGAAGGGCACCTTGGCCACCAGGCCCGTCCGGGAGGGTCACCTTCAACGCCCCCGGCAGACACGAGATATGAAACAGATCACGAGATGGGTCTGAACGCCAACCGCCTCCCTCGGCGTGGACCCACCCCCCAACGCCTCACGTTGAGTCTCGAGACGCAGGAAAGCACAAAAAATATATAATCTTGGAGGAAGCGACGTCGAGATGGCAAGGGACGGAGGGAGAGAGACGGACGGTGCAGCAAGAACTGGTTGGGATTATCGCCTGACTTTCGTCCAAGTTCTAAGATGATGTTTCGGAGCGCTTCGGATCGTCTGAACTCCTCGATCGACTCAGTCTCGCTTCGACGTTTGTCCCCGAACTTTTCGATACGTCATTCAAATCCCAAGACCCACATTACCCTCAACCAGATCCATGGCGACGTCCAAGAAAGAGGGAATGATGAAATAAATCATTCCCTGTCGAGCGACCACGTCCTCGTCGTCGTCGTCGGGACGGTGGGAGGGAGGTAACGCGCTTGCTTCTTCGTAAAGGATTAAACCAACTTTTACTTTTGCAGTGGAAGGTGACCCACAGGGAAGAGGTCGTCGTCGTCGCCACGATCAACAATGGTGTGGCGGAGACGAGCCGCCTGTGTCTGAATGAAGCAAGATGTGTTTGGGTGAAGAGATTTCCATCTTGATTGTTAGCCACAAGAACCGCACCTTCCTTCCCTCAGTCACTCACTCCCTCCTTCTCCCTCTCCCTCTCTCCCCCCTTTGCTCTTCTACCCAGCCCATCCTATCTCCATCCATCCTTTTCTCCCTCCCTCACTACTCCTCACATTTTCCCAGTCACCTCTTTCCCTCCCCATCATCTCTCTCTCTCTCTCTCTCTCTCTCTCTCTCTCTCTTCTCTCCCCTGCCCCTTCAGAGGCCGGGTGCGGTGCGGTGGGGTGGGGTGGGGAGGCAGACGGCGCTGAACAATAAGACAATAGGAGAAGCAAGGTGACCTGGGAGAACCCAGGGGCGCCTCCACGTTATCCTGGCACCCCACCTGCCCTCCCCTCAAGGGGCCTCCACCACTTATCCTGGCGGCCCACCCCCAGGGGCGCCGCCGTCACGTCAGCTTGGGGGGCCCACGCCAAGGGCATCACCGCGACAGAGTAAGGGGCAGGGGGCCCATCTCAGGGGCCCCCTGCTCCAAAGGCAAACCCCTCGTTATCCTGGGACCTATCCTTAGGGGCCCCACCACGTTATCCTAGCGGCCCACCCCAGGGACCCCCCCCCCCCCCACCTAACCACCCTAGGGATGTTACCACGTCAGCCAAGGGCACCCCACCCCCCAACCCCTGGGGTGCAACCATGTCTGCCTGGAGAGGGGGCCCGTTCACGCCATGATAATGTTTCAGGTACATACCAGGAATGCCAGGGAGTTGTGTGTCTTGCCGACTGACTGCTGGCTCTATAAGAGTTCAGTAACTAGTGACTCTGTACTAGGGTTACTTCGTGGGGTTGAGGGACTGGGATGATGAGAGACAGGACAAGAACAAGGCATTCCGTCTGATACGTTATGAGACTCAGAGAGATTTAAGATTGTTTTTCTTAGTCAGAGTCGGTTTGAATCCCTTTAGCCACATTTTGATAGAATACGGAAGGGAGGGACGTTACAAGAGACATATGGGTGCATGTTAGAAGTGTTGCATTGTCTATAAAAAAAAAAAATGAATACATAAATAATGTTTAGAAATGTTAAAAAAAGTTAAGAGTGTAGTTCATGGAGAACTAGAAGGGTCCTTGGAATACTACCTGAAGGGTAGGGCTTCCATGGCAAACACATCTCTATCTGTAGATTGCCATCATCAGTACTTCTTTTTACTGGGAGAGCCAATTTGAAATAGATTTAGTGCTATCCTGTTTGTATATCCTCCATTGGATCAAGTGAAAACCCTGGCCTCTGTACCCTAGAGTCGTACAAACGTGTGTATTTAAGGGTTGCACTATCATGGCCAAGGGCCTGTATATCTAAAATCCCCTCTTCATATGCTAGTAACATGAGATCCAGACGGAAATCTAGAAGCTGTTAAATCCTGATGCCAAATTGCATCAAAAACCATGGATAGTTACACTGTCTGTTCCCTTCTTCTTTGTGTCTGCAGTAACAGCAAACTGTGGTACCAGCAAACTATGGGTTGGTTGACCAAAATTCAGAAGCCAATTCTACTTTTGGCCTAACATAGGATGTGAACAGCTTGCTGAACATTCCTTATCCATGTATGTGAATGTTCTTCTATTTGCCACCAGACAGTTTGGTTCTCTACAGTTCACAGAATGGTGGACTCATCCCAGGGCAAAGTTAATATCTTCCACTAAGTCTTTCTCATTAACTGATTCCTGTAGCTTATTTTCAGCTAGATAATGTTCATATTAATGCCTTCTTTCACGGTGAGAAGATAAGATCTTATTATGATTGTATATCAGTCCCTCTGATCCTAGCATACTAGTGACATGTTAGTGTAGAGCATTTTACTCTACACACTTTAAGAATTTGTGTCTACAAAACTCTTTGCCACCACGAGAATCCACATTACCCTAGTCGATCTCTTTGTAACAATAATCCCCTAGTATTGGTAACTGACCATCTTTGATAAGTATGTATTACTTCTACATATACAATCCAGATTGTTTCTTCTTTGTTTTCATAGCACATTTGCTCCATTTCATTGAAATTTTTTGGAAGATTATATATCATCAACACCACTACTCACTGCTTTCCTACAGTCACTCTTTACATTACGTACTGTTTGAATGGGCCATCTCCATATACAGTATTTCCTGAAACTGAGGCTGTCTCTTATTAAGAGAGCCAATCCTCCTCCTATGTCTTCTCTTTCCCTCCCTTCTATAATGTATCCCACTGGACAAAACAGGCGAGATTTATTTCTTCTGTAAATTTTGTCTCCACTCTGCCAAAATCAGATGCCTTTTCCCCTTATACAGTCCTTGAATTCCAGCTCTCTACCATATTTACCACTGGTCCAATTGTTTTTGCATACATTACTTTCATCCCAACATTTCCATCATTTGACATTCCTGTGTGTGTTTCATGAAACGCACTGGCAGACTCTCTCTCTCTCTCTACTTCAGTCTGCTATTCTCTGTCTAAGTTTGATCTTAATTCCCCAAGAGAACCGACAGAACTTCATCATCTTGTCATCAGCCCACATGTTTACTTTCTTTTCTACCTTTTCGTTATTGTTGGTTTAAGTTACTTATATTTCCAGGCTTCCTCATGTTGGTTCTCACTTATCTCCATATTTTCCTTCACATTTCAACATTTAGTCTTCTGCCCCTTCCTCATTCTTTACTATTTCCCTCTGTACCAGCTAAAGTTTCATTGTCATATGACTACCTTTCCTTACACTATTCTGTCATTCTATTTATCCTAACCTTTTTAACCATCACCTAATTCTTTACTGGAATAAAAATACTAAACAAGCTTGTTGAAGTTATACAAAAGCATGATTTTTTTTACCCCTTCTTCTTACCCTCATGTAACCAATAATTACTCATGAAAAAATGCTACATACTATCCCAACCCACCACCAATGATTAACTGAATCAATCATTAATTAATTGAGTTAAATTACATCAAGCACATAATTCCCAGTATCAACATAAGACTAGATTCCAATGTAGGTAATTATGCTTTTAATATTCTGAGTTCACATAAATTTCTTAGTGGAAGTAATGGTGATGAATACTACTAAAATTAACGATTAGTAATTCATATGTTATTCCTTTCTCAACACTTATAAGTCACTTTACATAAAGACCATTAAATACTGTAAAGAAGTAGAAGTATAGATATCTTCTTTTTATCCCTGTAAAATCCAGAATATCTCAAAGGCTATCTCTTCACAACAATACACAATCAAATTATAGACAGAACACAATTGCACAACACACTACAAAATACAAACAACACTCCCAGTGCATCGTCCATTAACTGCACCACAAAAACAAAATTCATCTGCATCACTAAGAAAAAAGTTTTATTAATACCCCCTCAAAAATTTAACACACACACACACACACCATGTAGTAGTGTTCAGCATTACTGACAATGAGTCAGAACAGGCAAGGACAAGGTCAGGCCAGCACGGGTTCGAATCCTGGATGTGGCAGTCGGCCTACACCCAACCCAGGTATTCATCTGCCCCTTGGGGTTCTTAAATAAATGGGGACCTGGCTTGGGCTGGGGTGTGTGTATGCATACTAACATGAGAGTGACATGTATAACATAAGTGTAAAAGTCTCTTCCTGTAACACACACACACACACACACACACACACACACACACACACAAATATTTTTTTTTATATGTTAGCTGAGACGGCACAAGCAATATATGCCCTAATCAAGGCCATCCCATTAACGCTACATATATATATATATATATATATATATATATATATATATATTTTTTTTTTTTTTTTTTTCATACATATTCGCCTTTTC
>JAYMFT010390692.1:0-19718 GCA_038088735.1 Panulirus argus
CTAAGGCTCAGTCCTCTGTTCTTAACGCTACCTCGCTGACGCGGGAAAAGGCGAATTTGTATGAAAAAAAAAAAAAAATATATATTCAAAATAAACATTAAAGAATTATTTTAGTGCAGTAATTGCTTTACTTCCCTCTTGTTGCTTCCTCAGTTACTTCCTTTTCCTCATTGCTACCCTCCGCTGAATAGCCCTTTCAATTTACCCCCTTCCTCTCCTTCTCCTGCAGGCCATTTCCCCCATTCCCTGTTCAAGTGATTTTCCCCTTGCCTGAGTAGGCTACTTCTCCCTTCCCAGAGCAAACCATTTCCTTTTCTTCCTGTGCAGGCCATTTTCCCCTTCCCAGAGCAAGCCATCTCCTCTTCCCTAAGCAAGCCACTTTCCATTTGTCTAGGAAGTCCAGTTTCCTTTTCATGAACAGGCCACTTCTCCCTTCCTTAAGCATGTCACTTTCCCATTTTCTAAGCAAGCCACTTCCCTCTCCTTAAGGAGGCCAGTCCTTCCTTTTCTCGGCAAGCCACTTCCACCTTCCCTGGGGGAAACCACTTCCCCCGTCTCTGGGGAGCCAACGCCTCAGCCCCAGGCGTAGCTCCTGCGTCAACAATGGGGACTGAGAGGTCCTTACTCATCCCTTCCAACCTTTTACATCTGACAGGAAGTGAAAAATGGCGGAAAACATCAGACAGGATGGACACTATGGGGATACGAAATACAAAATCCAATCTCTGCCTTCTTACCAAGGGACGAGGAACGACAGTGCACAGATTCGCTCCTGACACGCCTGGAACTTGAGTGAACTGAGAAAGCAGAAAGTGACAAGAAGGCTCAACCTTCTTGGTCAATGCAAGTCGATTGAGGCAGTACAGTTTCACTCTACGGTGTGATAAATGAGTCGGTGGTAATTACCTCTTACACATTTATAATTGTCCACGGACGAATTTCTGTGAAAAAGCCTTGGTGTTGCCCAGGACCTTCCTGGAAGATCCTACAGCCCAAGGCTGTATCAGTTCCAGCAGAAGGGAAATGAAGACTGCTTTAAGCGAAAAGATCTTT
Source organism: Panulirus argus (assembly GCA_038088735.1). Taxonomy (NCBI): domain Eukaryota; kingdom Metazoa; phylum Arthropoda; class Malacostraca; order Decapoda; family Palinuridae; genus Panulirus; species Panulirus argus. Next base: position 1,054 of record JAYMFT010390692.1, read on the forward strand.
GACGAGACTGTATTCCCAATAATACAGCCTCGCCAAAGTGACTTTTCACTCGCGGCGTAACATCGAGCAAGTAGAGTCCTGTAACGCTTCGGTGGTAAGTAGGTAGGACATAAAACTATATTATGCAGCTGTCGCAAAATAGCAGGTTAGTTGTTACTAATTCAGAAAATGAAGCTCAAAGCATTACACATGATGATAAAATCAGCGCATATTACCAACCTGATTTTATATTATAATAATCAAAACTCTTTTTCCTAATTCTTAACTACAAATTACCAAGAATTCTGCGTGATAAGAAAAACATGAAACACTGATTCTACAGAGAATATAATATTGGAAATGAATCGTTATGCTGATCATCAGACCGCGTTCCTTCACAGCCATCCCTGAGGACTTTCCTCTGCAGGAGCATAGTGCCACAAGAGGCTGTATGTGTGTGGCGGTGCCCGGGGCCGCGACGTAAGACCGTGTCGTGGGTGGTTAGTGGAAGACAGGGTCCATGATGGCACGACAAAGGACGCTAATCGACCACACATGCCGCGGATTCCTGCTCGCCGGGTGAGGAACCCGGCCGCCGCCGCCGCTGGGGCAAAGCGGTTCATACTCTGACGGGAGTCCAGGGCGGGAGGAGCCCCATGGAACTGAGGGGTGATGTGGGTGGGGGTCGGCCGGCTCTCATCTTCTTGTGTTGGTGGCGTTAGCGGTTGAGGAAGTTTATCAAAAAGAAGGCAGAAACAGCCTCTCTCTGGTGGGGAAGATGATAAGAACAGAAGCAATCGGGATATTAACCGCGTAAATATAATATGATTTTAACGGCAGCCGTGATAAGTGATGACGGTGCTGATAGTGAAGGTGGAGGTGATTCCAGGTTGCAGCAGACACTTATGCTGACGGTAAGGACAACGAGACGTACTGGACACGGCTATACTGGGCGAAGCGGCAATAGGATATATGGTGATAAAATAGTACCGAGTGATGGGTGTCTTTCAGTCACCTCTTCCCGCCCTTCCTGTCCCCAGCAGGAATTACTACGTTACGTAACATCAAAAGCGGTCCTAATCTGTCTCCTCGACGTTGACTGTAACGGAGCCAGCGTAAATGAGGGCGTGGCGGATAATTTTTTCAAGGATAAAACTATTAGATGATGATCATCATCATGGGAGGTTGCGTGCTTGGGATGTTGCACGGAGAACACAGGAAGATACCAAATGCGATAACGGTAACGGTGATGATGATGATGAGATGCAACACACTGGTGGTGGTGGTAGTGATGATGATGACAGAGAACAGGGCAAGATGCTAAATTTGATAACAGTGACGGTGATGCTTGAGGACCGTGGCAAAACCGTCCCGGTGGATGGACGTGGTTGAACAGTAATGACCCTGGCAGCTAACACTAACTCGTTTACCGAGGCCAGCCAGCGTCCGCTGTGTCACTGGCAATTAGGAACCCGTGAGTGTAGTGGGCCAGCATTCGCTCCCGCTACTGTGGTATCCACGCCACCTTTCCCACACTTATGGTGGGAAAAAATACGTATGTATCAACCTGTGAAGTTACACTGATAACCATGATCCCATTGTATATGTAGGATGTACAAAATCAATACTACAAAGATATTCTTCTTCATTTCTTTCAACTTCTTTTAGCTCATTTACTATTTTCAAGCATTCTTTTTTGGAGTCAATATCAAGGACACGATTACTAACAAAAAGGTCGTGACTATGGAGATAGGAATATGGATTATTTCTTTATTCAAGAGATGTTTAATAAGGATTTGTAAAGTTATTCTCACATTTTTTTTTCCATTTGCCTCGTTTTATTTAGTATAACTCAATGAAACGCATATCTTTTTCATTTTTTCCTCCTTTGAATCAGGCTGTAGGAAGATCAGACGCGGGTTGCAGAAACCTTATCATTTTGTTAAAAACGTGAAAAGACGGTCTATTTTTTTTCTTTCTTTTTAAACAAATGCTTATCGACTCAATCACCTGATACGAGTGACCCGAGGAAAACGCCCGTATGATCTTTTGTAAAATGTCAAGATTTCTATCCACGTGTGCACCTGTAGGTTAATACTGGTTCTTTGTTCCCTACGAGGCTACGTTTCTCATGTATTCGGTTTACGCTGCTGGTTGCGACACCGACTGACTGGAAAATTCTAATGAACACCAGCAGCCATATTATTATTTCTATGCCTAATTACCTCTTCTACCTTAGCAAGGTAGCGTCAGGAACATATGAATAACGGCCTCATTTGCATACCGTCTTGTATGATATACCGAAACCAGAGCCTGTCATCTACAGCCAACCTCCAAAAACAACTTCATGGTTTGTTTACTTCAACCATTTCACATGGCCTGGTTCAGTCCATTTACAGTACGTCACCCCCAGTATACATTTGGATTCATTTTAGCTTCCTGCCCTTCTTAATGTTCAGACCCTGATACTCCCATGCTCCTCTTCACTCCATCCCTCTGTCTAATTCTCGGTCTACTTGTCCCCCTTATTCCCCCCACTTCTGACAAAAATATGGTCTTAGTCTGTCTCTCTTCGCTCCTCCTCTCCACTAGTCCGTATCATTTCAGCTCACTCTGGTCGACTCTGCGTAAAGGCGTTCATGAACCCATAAAGCATTTCAGTACAAGACAATTTTTGTTTATACAGTATTAATTGATATGATGATTAATATCATATTCATTACTATAATTATCATCTTTGTTGTTCCTATTAGCGTTTCTTGTTATTGTTATAACTGTTGTTGTCGTTATAAATTTTTCCTTGTTGTAGGCAGTGTGATTGTTATTCCTGACAATGCTCCCTCACAGTGCCACTGGAACCACAGATTCCCCAAACAGCTTTATGTCACAACAAAAATAAAAAACCAATATCGTAAAACGTGAGGGGGTTGGGTAGGACGGAGGCAGGAGGTGTAGGTGAAGGGGATGGAGGGGGGGGGTTGGTGAGGGAGTCCGAGGAGAGGTGGGTAAGAGGGAGGGAGGGCAAGAGAAAAAATGCGGGCAGCCGTAGGCACTTGGTGCCACTGTCAGCGGCCCGGGTAATATATACGGCCCTCCTGGCACTCATCACACCCTCGCCATCTTCACTATTTAGACTTCGTGAGCGGATGTGGGCGCTTTTGAGGAGGTGCTGATGCTGCTGCTGCTGCTGCTGCTGTATTCTGACTTCTACTACTGCTGCTGCTGCTGGACGCTGTTTATGATGGATACCGCTTCTACTGAATGCTAAGGGCTTCCGCTCCCATTATATGTTAATACTGATGATGATGATGAAGGCTGCAGCTGCTGATGAAGGTATGTGCTGACACTGTGAGTACTGACGACTGACACCTCTCCTACATACAAAAAGTTAGCGCTGACGGCAAGCTGTCGTTCCTGTTAAATGCTGATGATGTTGACGTATACAGCTCTTATGCTGACGACTGCCACAGTTGGTGCATGGTGAAGTTGGTAGTATTGATGATGGTGAAAATGGCTCCCACAGCTGGTGCATGGCGACGTTGGTGACACTGATTATGATGATGGTGCACGGTGATAATGACAGTGTAATGACAGTGGTGATGTGTACAGGGTAATGATGAAAGTGATGACTCTTTCTGCTGATACAAGGTGAAAATGGGGAACATGATGACAACGATCATGACGATGAAGGTTATCTTAATGCGTATGGTAGTGATGATGATAATGACGGTCCTGTTGGCTGTGATGATAACTATGCGGAGTACATTAAGAGCCATGCTTGCAGGTGATTACATGAATATCAAGGTGGTCGAGTCATCTCACCTCTTATCAAAATGAATTAATTATCATATCTTATTCCATCAGTATACCTTCTATGTTATCACCATTTATCAAAAACTATCGTGCCATCATTATCATAATACTACAGATATATTAATATTTCCCACTGTCGGCTTGAAGCGCATCTATCTGTCCCCCTTCTCACAGTTTTTAACAACATGTTTTAGGAAACGACAGGGAAATGTGGGCAGCCTTAGGACTAATTGTTTGGTTGTGAAAAAAATGACAATCGATGATTTAGAAACTGGAATAAACAAACGCCGAGAATGATGCTTCTTACCTCCTACACCCTACCTCCTCTTCAAGACAATCTTGGATACCAGCACAGACAAAGGAAATCAAAGCACATAGGTACTACTACTGGCGCTTTGGCCTATCTGGAGATGTTAATCATGTGAATTGTAAAGTTTGTGGTCAAAGATCTGGACACAAACTAAAACACCATGTCTTAGAATGTGAAAAGATAGAGCCTTTTAGGGATAGATCTAAACAAACCCTGCAAGACATGTCACAACACATTGTTAAGAACAAGATACCTGAAATTTTAAGTTTGTATGCACTTTTTGCATCTAGTCGGCAAAACTTACCATATAAAACTATATCACGTAAGTAATGAAACATATGCAATGAAATGCAAAATCCTATGTAATGTCAACCCACTGGCGTCTGACTAAAACCCTTTTGTGAGCCTCTATAATCCTTATGCGCTACCGCTCACAGGACGAGCATGGGGTGCACAATAAACCAGACGATGTTACCGGTACAAATCAAGAACATCTTGTAAAGGAACAAGATATTCACTACGTATTTTCTAGTACTCAGCTGCCACTACTTTGTTTTATTTACTGGCAAGAGACAGATATTTTCATGAGTTTAATCACCTATACTCGATGTGAAACACTGATATGATTTAAAATCATTGACGAACACTTACTTTGGGATTGTACTGTTTTTGCGCCTTCAATAACTTTGCCAACAGACAAAAAAAAAAAACATGCATCGGGACACGTAACACAATGGATGTCTTTGGGGATAAATTTCTTTTTCTCTGCTTACTGTTTCTGGGAACTTAAGTACTGCTCCTACCTCTTCCATGATATCGAGCAATATGGTACTACAAAATACTATCCAAGCCAATTTGCATTTTTTAAAGTACTCCAGGAAATCTTAATTGCTGACTGACAGTAATGTCATTATTCTTTTCCGCAGGTCCAGTGTATCGTGTTTCTATTATTCTGACAATGGCATTCCCACCGTCAGACATTATCAACATCACTAGCCTCAGTCCACTCAACGTTGGTCCATTCTATGATCAGACACACACACACACACACACACACACACACACACACACACACACACAACTGTATTCAAACAGCAACAGACCACTGGGTCCTAACGAGGCTGTTTGTGAGAGTGGAAGAGAACACAAAGTCATTGATTAATGTGGTAGGAACACACACACACACACACACACACACCGCGCTCAACACAGAGACAATTACAGCAGCACATAAAATATACTCCTGGATCTTGAAGAACTCTGAATAGTGAAAAAAAAAAGGACCCTGGAGCCGGACAGGTGTCTCCAGGGCCAAAAATATGTAAATACTGTAGCCGGATTGAGAGAGAACCCGATAACATTCCCATCCTGGTAGGCTGGCCCCCACAACCCGGAAATAACACGGGTTCGCTCAGGCTCAAGAGTGAACCTGAACGAGCTGGTCTGATCTCTCTAAATGAATTCACTAAACACTAAACACACACACACACATGGGACACGAGAGAGAGAGAGAGAGAGAGAGAGAGAGAGAGAGAGAGAGAGAGAGAGAGAGAGAGAGAGAGAGGAGTGCAAACAGACTTTCGCAGCTCGCTAGGCCAGCCACACACCAACAGCTGCCAGCCCCCCCCCCACCCCTGGCGTGGGTCTATCGCCGGTAAGCGGCCGCTGGGTGCTGGTGGGGTGGTGCGGGCGGCACATATGCAGCCTCCACTCTCCTCCCTAACCAACCAACACTTTGAAAAATCACCAAGGAAGGCGTGGGAAATTGGTTTTACTCTCTCTCTCTCCCTCTTGCCTTCCACCCTTCACTGTTATTCTCCAACAGCACCTGCCGCGCTCCCACGCACTCACACACATAATAAATCCTACTTTTGGTACGCTACGAAAAAAGTTTCTGAATAATAAAAACCAGTAATCTATACACTGAAAACTGATGCAAAATGGCAGGGAAAAAGTATTTACATAATATTGCTAATCCGACGGATGTTCTCTCCAACATCTACAATGTCCTCGATGTTCATTACTACACATCTTTGTTGCAGTGTGGCTTTTTTTATTTTCGTTGACCGAGTTTTTTTCTTTTTTCCTCCTCCTCCCCTTCTGCTAGTGGGAGGGACTGTGGGAACAGAGCTATCATTACGGCCGCAACAAATGGCGCAGCAACAGCCGTCGTGTTGAACTCCCCTTGTTTCCAATACATCACTTCCCTCCGTCCCGACCCCATTTTCCCACATTCATGCTCCACTTGTGGCCCTCCACTCTGGTGCCAGGTGACGACTGAAGTCAGGTCGGGGGTCGGGTAGATCTGGATGACAGCAACATACCACACATCCTCCCTCGACAAAAGTCATGCTGAGCGAGACACGCCATGTCATCGCGTGCAGCCCTAGACTACTGGCCTGTGGGAACCACTGGGTTCCCGGCTTGGTTTGACTGAGGGTCAGCCACCAGGTCACTATCCCAGGTCATCAGCTGCCAGAGGTCACCAAGTTACCAACCCAGGTCATCGACAGCCGGAGGCTAATTGGAGGGACATGGCACCAGGTCACCAGCCGGGCCACCATCAGCCAGAGGACAAATGGAGAGCCACACGTCAAGTCACCAGTTCGAGTCACAGTGAACTACGGGTCATACTAACGGACAAAGACCAGGTCAGCAGACCAGATGACCACAAACTGGGGTCAACCTGGGGGGACAAGTGCCAGGTCATATGGGCCCTGTTAAATACATCACAGCTGCAGCTCTTCAACTGTGAAGTGGAGACAAGGAGAAGAATGTGCGGCACAGATTTAAAAACATTAATGGTTTTCATAGTTCACGTACTTTCATTGGGGTTAAATGGAATTCAAGGATGTCTTTACGATTCATAATCTGCCTTAACCCAAAATAAAATAACCTTACTAATATCGAAGATTTACTGGTTTAAGGATGATTAAGTAAAATGTCTCAAGGAAAGTTGAAATGAAGCTCAAGGTGGGTTTCGGTAAGCATGTAGCGTACATTGGTTATCTTATTTTGACAGAGGAGGGTGAGAGGTTGGACCAGTGGGGCAAATTAGTCACTTGCATTTTCCTTGCCTACACTGCCTTACCACTAGGTTACTTCATATGCCGACGGCTCGCTACATCCTCATTCACTGAAACTGCGACAGCAGTTCAGGTTGCATCACACAAAAAAGGACTATAAATTTACTTTTCGATCCTATCCACGACAGTATCAAAAGTCAGTGATGAAGACTTTAACAAAACAATCCAAATATCCTCAAAATATGTTCTTCCAAGTTTTACATTCCAATATAATAGAGTATTAAAAATTCACCTCCAGCACGAGCCTTGCAAATTGTGTCATGGCTTCGAACAGCGTTAAGCCTTGCCCTCTGAAAAAAAAGAGAGTATTTTTACCTCCCTTACGACATTAACAGCAATGTGTGAGTTGCAAGCAGTTGCCTCCCCCCTTCACTGTATAGGAACTGTATTAGGAACAGAACCATCATGTGAGATAATCAAACGCAGAATCATGACAAGAGTGCAATCAAAACAATGGTGCTTAAGAGTAGCCAAAGCAAAAAACCCTACGAGAGAAATGAAAAACAACAGATGAGCAAGAAAGAGAAAAAAAGATGTTGCACGGGAGAATATCCTGTTTACAAAAGAATACGAGTTTATTTTGTGTGTGAAAATATCTATATTTCTTTCCAAACCACAGAAGCAGGTGCTGACATGGAAATTTTATGGGGAAGGAAATAAAATGGTACACACATTTTAAATTATATAGAGTTTCCAGATAAACTGGGGAGGAAGGAATTTAAATCACTACCCTGATAAACAAAAAGATGGATTACTCTCGTATAACTTTGTTATTCATGCAGAACCGTACACAATGATTATGTTATTTAAAGTACGTGTCTGGCCGGGTCCCCAATGTACTGGCAGCCTTCATGTCGAAAGCCTGATGATAGTGTCATCCTTGTATCTTTACTCCTATACATCTGGTCATTACTTGTTTCTCTGACTTGAAGGGATTTTCGTTAGACAAATCATCGAAATCATTTAGTACTTTAAAGACTCAGATCTCCTCTGAGATTTACATATCAATTAATACTACAATAGCTGAGAAACAAGGGGTAACTACACCTTCAAGCATGACAATTCAGGTAACCAAACGCACTGAGACGGTCCAGTACGTGTACACCAGGTGAAAGAGCCAATCAAACTGAGTTACGGCGATCTACAACCTGAGCCTCAAAAACACTCGGATGAAGACGCCAGCGTGACGACGGAATCCCATAGCAGGCGTAAGCCTCAAAAACTTCATCCTCGACGCATCAAACGCTATCTGAGTCGCCAAAGCCATCTTCAGGTGAACTATCACCCACTTAACCAACTCGCGGATCTGCTGTCACGTCGTTTAGCTTCCAAGGAAATTCAATTTTCTTTTGGAGAAATATGTGTGATAGATCCAGACCCCTGAGATCTCCAGTCGTTGGCGCAGCGCCAGGCCATAGAGACTTGCAACCGTGATTCCAGCAAGACGACTTTTATAAATGATGTTTACTACACTAAGATAAACGTTTTGTTCAATAAACACACAGTACCGCACGTGGCGTTACTGTCAACTGACATACTGTTAGTGATGTAGTTAATATGCTAACAAATCATGATGCAAAATGCCACGCTTTGAAGATGGGTTTGTGTGTTACATACCTGGTAAGGCTCGCTAGAATGATGTTTACCCTATATTCAGCCAACGTTAGAAATACACCATGAAGACTGGTACCAAAACCACTCGTACAGGTAAGCAATAAAGCGCCGCATCCCTTGCCTCCTTGGTAAGTTATTTTGACACTAAGAAAACCAGATCCAGTTCACGAGCATTGTTTGCCAACACTGATCAGCTTAATGAGATTAAGAAACTGTAAATTACTTGAAGCGCCAAAGGCTAGTCTTATTAGAATCCAGTACTGTTCCACTGACGCTCAGTAAAGACTATTTGAAACAAAGACATAGAAGTCATAGCCAGAAAATACGAAGAAATTGTACCAAAACTTTTACTTATTCATTGTGTCATAAAACCCTGTAGCACAGAAGGTATACTCAAAAGAACATAACTTAATTAACTTCGGAAATTTTATTGCTGAAACCAGGGCATTTGTCGACTCGGTGTTACTGGGTTAAAGTTAAATACAGGAAGTTTTAAGCTCGCCATGATGCAAGGGTGATCAGATGTACAGAAGGCCTATTATATCAGTCCACTTACTAAAATCTATGTCGTTACTTTCCGGAGGACTACCTGGGTAAGACAACCGAATCTTTTTTCCAGAAATGCATTTGAAAAGCGACATTAGATCAAGACCTTCCTGGCCATGGAAATAGCAAATTATGTACGGCAATGAATGAACCATTAGAGGCAGATGTGCAACCAACATCCGGAGTAAAGCAGATGATTTAATGTGGATGTGTCACACACTACCTATGCTCCACCACAAGATGTGGATATGCCACAGACCAATAATGCTCCACCAAAAGATGTGGATTTGCCTCAGACTATCCATGTTTCACTACATGATGTGGATGTACCGTAGACTAACAAAATACTTAAGAAGTGATTGTACCACAGGGAGGGATGTCGCCCTCGGGCGTAATAAATTAATCAAATAAAATAATGTACCACAGGCCAACCGTCTTTCACTGAATGACATACCGGTACATGTACCACGTACGATCCACGTTCTCCAGTAAGAATTAGATGCGCTGTTGCATAGCCATTCTACCCACTGTACTAACCATTCATACACATGGACCCAAAGCTCTGCTTAGCTCACAGACAGCGAGGGAGTGGACGTTGATATAGACTATTGTTAATACGTAAATATTTCTGCTCTTACCACACTGATCTAGGATTTTTAAAACACTTCCTCTGTTATCATAAATAGCCCTAAGAAACCCAGTTGTCTGTTGCTGTCTGAATTCCTTTGTATACGCCGTTATCCCGATGCGGATCATGTTACTGTAAAGACTGTCGATATACAGGAACGCAAAATCACTAGTGAGAGATAAAGCAGAGAACTAATAAGATAGGTTGGTTGCTGTGGGATGAAATTAGACGATAAATGTACTTTCCAGCCTTTTAGGGAGACGTGTCTACTAGCAGAAGTTCAGGAAAGGGAGATTCCATCTCAGAATAGGTTTAGTTTACTGGAGGATAGAGTACAGGATGATCAAAGCATCATTATGGTTGGGGATTCTTTGTTAGAGATCAGAACCAGGAGTTCTGTGTTAAGTGGAGGAGGGAAAGAGGAGTTGTGCTTTCCTGATGCAAAATTGAAAGATATTCTGGGGAAGTTTGATGACAACGTCTCAGATACTTCTGAGGCCTCGACGCTCGTTGAACAGGTCGGGACAAACAATATAGTCAATGGGAAATCACAAGATACTTTTGAGAAGTAAAAGGATCTCATCTCTAAATTCAAAGAGATCAGTAGGAAGTTAGTCACATCAGTATGACGTAAATCCCTGTACCCTCAGTAGAATGCTGGGGATAAACAGTAGAACTGAGGCTCTTTGTCCGGAGGAGGAAACGTCTTTTGTGCAGGATAATAGAATCATTTTAGCCGAGATAGAAGCCTCTTTGCTAAGGATAGACTCCACGTGAATGGAACAGAGAAAGCACATCTTAGATGAGAATATTAGGCTCTTTTTCGGTAGACATAAACTAGTTAGGTACTCAGAACACAGGGAAACAGAAAGGATTCAGGATATGAGGAAACATGGCAGGATAGGCAACCTAGAGTTTAGAGACCTGACGCAGGATACAAAACAAAGAAGGTAGGGAACACTGCGGAATAACGCAACTAACTAGTGGTCAGTTCTCAGGCAGTAGAGGTCATTTCACAGGTAGCGGCGGGGGGACGGGCCGATGGGGGTACATGACGGGATGTGTCATGTGGCGTCGCCGTTTGGGAACGAGGCAGGTCAGGGAAAAGGCAGAACACAGCAGTGTGAGATCAGTTCCCAGAAGGGAGCAGGAAACAAGACAGGTAGCGGATGGGATTGGGACGGTTCAAGTCCAGGTTACGGACTTTGTTCACTCAGGCGGGCTGCCCACTGCCTCTGCTGAACATATACATATCAACGAAAAAAAAAAAAAGTCTCAGTCATGTATTAGGATATTATATGTTAATGCAAGAAGTATACGTAACTAATTTTCGGTGTTAGAGACAACCGTGTTGGAAGGAAAGTATGATATGATTGGTATTTCAAAAAATCTTGGGTGGATATTAGAATTACAGATTTCCTCGCCGAATATGCCACTTCTAGGTACACGATATCTACTATTGATAGGTGAAATAAAGTAGACGGTGGAGTCTTCTTCCTCTTTGTTAAAACTTATATAAATTCTGTGCTGAGAAATGTTGTTGCTGTTCATAAAATAGACTTCATCTTTTGTAGAAATCAAAAGTAAGTTTCGAAAGAAAATAGCAGTAGGAATAGTTTATAGCCCCCCAGAAAAGACACCTGAGGTAGACAAAAGACTATATGATCAGATACCAAAAATTGGCAATAAAAACGATTCGATTATAGTGGGAGGATTTTGATATACCATTATCTAGGTGGGAAAATCTCTTTCCAGTAGCTCGGGGTGGAGACGTTACCTGAATCCGCTTCATAGTGCCATTCCACAATTAGTTGATAAACCTAAGCGCGACACGTGAAAGTTTAAATTAAAAATTTTGAGTAATGATAATTGATTGAAAAACCTGTGTTCCATATTCAGAGAGAAATGGCAGTATATCGGTAAAGGAAATATTTATTTTCTTAAAGAATAACCATAGGAGAAAATATTTGGGATAAGGGCTTGAGTGCAATGCGTGGCATATACTTTGTTTTGATAAGATAAACGCGAATGAACATATCAGGTGAAACCGTTTGTTATAATCTCTCTGACGTACTTACTTGTGGCCCCTTTGTTGGAAGAGAAATTTTGTGTAAAATTTGGATATTTAGCATAATTGTTGATGAGAGCCAGTAGTTTATAAGGTGAATTAAGATGACTGGATATTATGCCGTTAGATACAGTGCCGCCAGAGAGGAAAACTGTTGTGCCTATATAGTTTAGAATGGCGGAGAGATTTAACTCGAGATTGATAAAGATCAATTAGTACTGATAATAATCATAATAGACTAACCAACAGAAAAGAAGTATCCAACGAGTTAGCGAAATATTGATGGAAATATAATGCAATGAGACTTGGTAGGACTTGGTGCATGGTCGAGATACTCTAAAGTTCTCGATGCGATGACACATTGTTTCCTTCTAAAGAAAAATAGGCGAAACAAGGTCCCCTAAAATGTGCCTTTAATATTCTTTGAGAGCCATTGGTAGAGTTAGATATCAACGATCGTGAACAGAATCCAACCTGAGCGGAAGCAATACATAACTTGATGGGAAGAGCAATAAACATTTATGTTATAGCCCTGATGTTTGCCTTGCTTAGATAAACATTAGATTTGTTGATGGGTTTCCTTGGTGATGTGGTTAGCAATGCTCACTATGATTCACGCACGTGGCCAACGGCGTTTCGAATCCTCGATTGGGTAGTTGGCCCACAGCATCCCTTTGACTTGTGCTTCTTGATGAGAATCTGCTACTTCTTGGTCATGTTAGTTTTGATAAAGATTTTACTAGTTGTTCACGTTTAGTAACATTTGATAGTTGATAGATGTGTATTTAATAGTTATTGATAAATTTGTCCCTGTGGATTTTGATGCAATTGTACTTGTCTTTGCCTAGGGAGTTATGCCTGTGGTTGTTGAAATCGTTTCTTTTGTTTTTGATCAAGTTGTTTCGGTGGTTATTGAAGTTATGATTGTGGTTATGATAAATGAAGGTATTTTTGTTGATGTCTGTTTACTTAGTTTTTTGGTTAATTATGAAAATCCGCCTGTGCATGTTGGTAAATGTGCCAGTTATTGTCATTTATTTTCGGTTATTGTCACTGAATATTGTTCTTCCTTATGGAAGACTGTCACCATTTGTCTTTCATTTCATTAATTGGTCATTCTTTGTCAAGCAGTGTTGTTCTGTCTGAAATGTAATCATGTAATGCTTTGTCGATCACTGTAATGTATTTCCAACAGTTGTCGACATTTGTCTATTGTTGTCAGTTTTTGCGTCATTTACTGAGAGCCAAAATAAATTGATAGTATGATTCTATAAGATAGTGTCACCTACAGTAACTTATTTAGAACTCTCAGCTTGTCCCTACTAGTATCATAGAAAGCTAATGGAAGTGCGATATCTTTTTTGTGCTTTTTTTTTTTTTCCTACCGATAGATATTGCTTGTTTTGGTTTTCAGTAATGAGAAACTGAAATTGAATAGATAAATTTAAGGCATAATGCATATAGTGACTAAAAAGAAAGATGGTTGGCGACTTTTCGGTAGCAATTTTCTGTATTAAAGTCAAGAAAACTGGGTTCTTTTAAAGGTTAACCATACGACAGAAGACTTCGGATGAATGAGTGAATGAAGTGTGCCAAATATATATTCTTAAGGATAAAGGCCGTGGAGTACGTCATTGGAAAACTTTTGTAATTATTTCCATGAACCAGGACCAGCAGTATATGAATACCTTGTGACCTTTTTGTGCCAAAGAATAATCCTTTCTAAATCAGGGATATTTACATAGTTATTGCCGAGGTTAGGCAGTCTCGCAGATGAGAGCACTTCACGTAGATAGGGACAGTGCCACCATGAAAGAAATGTTTGCAGTGGACAGGTCAGGGCACCTTTTAGGAAAATAAGCGATTGGTCATTTCTTCCTATTGCATGCCCAGGAATGAAAAATCAGTCTATACACTTGCCCAGTGGAGGGCCTATCAAGGAAATCAAAATTGATCCTCTCTGTATATATATACATCATTGAAAAATCATTAAATGATGTCCTGGGACAGAGTTCTCGTTAGTTTGATAAAGCTTTTTTTTTCATTGATAACAATCTTTCCTGAGAAAGAATCAGACGATTAATATCCATTCACTTGTTGATCTAATTGGTGAAATGATCAAGCATTCGTAGTGGATTGAAGTTGTCTAAGGTGCTCGAAGCTGTGATTTATTTTTTTTTCACCTATCATTAAAGAAAAATAAGTATAGAGACCTGGAATCCTTGGGTATGCCTTAATCAGTCCTTGAGAATTGCAGATAAGAGGCTCGATACCAAACGTAATTACGTCGAATTGAACGGACCGGGACCAACACAGAGGTTGCAAAAAGGGATCACTGTGGATCATGTGTTTATTATGTCTGCCTTAGTTAACATAATTCTAGTATTTTTCAAGTGATGTGTTGGAATTATCACTGCAATTTTACTTCTCTCTTATTTTGTAGCCTTAAATGACCGTCATAGATACGTATAAACGAATAAGTTTTTTCAGGGGAATGGGCTTCCACGATACTTATTGCATTGGAATAGGTAACTACACGAATAGGTATTCAATAATTGGTGATGGTTCGTACCTGAGGTGGTTAATGAAAGTGTACCTGCCGTTGTTGATAAAGTTGTTCCAGTGGTTGTTGCTGAAGTAGTTCCACTGCTTGTTGATGAAGTAGTTGAAGTGGTTGGTGATGAAGTTGTTCCTCCAGTTGTTGATGAAGTTCCACCGGTGTTTGTTGAAGTTGTCCCTCTGGTTGTTGAAGATGTTGTACCCGTGCTTGTTGATGAGGTGGTTCCTGTAGTTGTTGATGAAGTAATTCCACTGCCTGTTGTTAAAGTTTTTGCACTGGTTGTTGATGAAGTTGTTAGGTCGGTTGTTGAGGAAAATCTTCCGCTGGTTGTTAACGATGTTGTACCTGTGCTTGTTGATGACGTTGTTGTACTTGTTGTTGATGATATTGTTCCTGTGGTTGTTGACGAAATTGTAGCAGTGGCTGTTGACGTTACCCCGCTCGCTGTAGTTGATTGCGTACTTGTTGTTGTTGATGGGCTTGTTCCACTTGTTGATGGCGATGTTGTAGCACTGGTTGTTGATGAAGTAGTGGCACTGGTTGTTGAAGTTACTCCTGTGGTTATGGATGAAGTTGTAGCAATGGTTGTTGATGAAGTTGTTCCACTTGTTGTTGATGAAGTATCTGTACTTGTTGATGAAGTTGTTCCACTGTTTGTTGATGAAGTTGTACTTGTGCTTGTTGATGAAGTTGTAGCCGTGGATGTTGATGAAGTTGTTCCACTGGTTGTTGTTGATATTGTACCCGTGCTTGTTGATGAAGTTGTTGCACTGGTTGTTGATGAAGTTGCTCCTGTGGTTGTTGATGAAGTTCCACCTGTGGATATTGGTAAAGGTGTCCATCATTGTTTGTTTGTTAATTATTGTCCTGTTTTCTCGAACACTGTCATTCTTTGTCAGTGGTTTTCGTTCTGCGTCATTCTCTGTCGGTCACTATCCTTCTATGTCGATATTATTCATTCTTCGTCGATCATTGTCATGTTTTTCCAATGGTTGCTGATCACTGTTCATTAATGGCAGTCAATGTAGTTTTTTTCTTCAAAAATATCAAATATCAAAAGAGAGACTTAAATGACATCATGCACTATCCAGACGGAATATGTGGGAACCTACTGAAAGTTCGGTGCAAGTTATTAGTAAGGTCTTTTGTGATATCTTTTGTGCCGATGAATATATTTTTGAAATAATTTTTCCTTAAAAGACACGTGAGTTTGAATTACAAATTTTAAGTCATGATAGTTGACTGAAAGACCTGTGTTCCATATTCAGAGTCAAAATTGCGGTATATGGTCAATGAATGGCGTTTTATTTTTTATTTTTCTTTAAGAATAACATGGGAGAAAAGGTATGGGATAAGAGCTTGAGTGCAATGCGTGGCATATACGTTGTTTTGATAAGATAAACGCAAATGAGCATATCAGTTGAAACCGTTTGTTATAATATCACTGACGTACTTACTTGTGGCCCTTTTGTTGCAAGGGAAGTTTTGCGTAAAATTTGGATATTTGGTAATTGTTGTCGAGGGTCGGTAGTTTGTGAGATGAACTAAGATGACTGAATATTGTTCCGTTAGGTACAGTGCCAACAAAGATGAAAACTGTTGTGCCTAAATAGTTCAGAATGGCGGAGAGATTTTACTCGAGATTGATAAAGATTAATTAGTATTGATAATAATCGCCACCGAATAACCAACAGACAAGAAATATCTAACGAGTTGGCGAAATATTGATGAAAATATAATGCAGTGAGACTTGTTAAGACGAGATACTCTAAAGTGCTCGATGCGATGACACATTGTTTCCTCTTGAGGAAGACTAGATAAACAAACGCCTCTAAAATGTGCCTCTTATATTCGGTGAGAGGCACTGGTAAAGTTAGATATCAACTATCGTGAACAGAATCCAACCTGAGCGGAAGCAATACATAACTTGGTGAGAAGAGCAATACACATTCATGTTATAGCCCTGAGGTTTGCCTTGCTTAGAAATAACATTAGATTTGTGGATGGGTTTTCATGGTGAAGTGGTTAGCGATGCTCACTATGGATCATGCATGTGCCCAATGGGGTTTCGAATCCTCGATTGGGTAGTCGGCCCACAGTATCCCTTTGGAGCTGGTCGAGAAATGGGTGCCTGGTATAGTGATGAAAATAGATTGTGTTTCTTGGTGAGAGTGTGCTAGTTTCTGGTCAAGTCGTGCATTTTGGTGTGGATAAAGATATTCTTGTGAGTTTTGATAAAGATGTTTACTTGTTGTTCATGTTGAGTTACGTTTGATAGTTGATAGATGTGTATTTAACAGTTATTGAAAAATTTGTCCCTATTGATTTTGATGCAGTTGTACCTGTCTTTGCTTATGAAGTTATGCCTGTGGTTGTTGAAATCGTGTCTTTTGTTTTTGATCAAGTTGTTTCGGTGGTTATTGGAGTTATGATTGTGGTTGTGATGAATGAAGGTAGTCTTGTTGATGTCTGTTTAGTTAGTTATGCGGTTAATTATGAAACTCTACCTGTGTATATTGGTAAATATGTCAGTTACTGTCATTTATTTTCGGTTATTGTCACTGAATGTTGTTCTTCTTTATGAAAGACTCATCCTTAGTCCATCATTATACTACTTCGTCATTTTTTGTCAAGCAGTGTTGTTCTTTGTGGAATGTAATCATGCTCTGTCGATTACTATAATGTATTTCCAATAGTTGTTGACATTTGTCTGTTGTTATCAATTTCTGCGTCATTTACTGAGGGCCAAAATAATTTGAAAGTATGATTTTATTAAATAATGTCATATATTAAGCTTTTGTGCAACCTTCAACTTTTCCATAGTGTCACTATAGAAAGCTAATGAAAGTAAGATAGCTATTTTTTGTGATCAATTTTCTGCACATAAGTATTGTTTGTAATGATTTTCATTAAAAAGAAACTGAAATGGAATAAAAAAATTTATGGCATGATACGTGTATTAGTGACTGAATAGAACGATGGTTTGCATCTTTCCGATGAAAATTTGCTGTATTAAAGCCAAGAAAATCGGTTTCTTTTAAACTTTAACCATATCATTGAAGCCTTCGCATGAATGAGTGAATTAATTATGCGAAATACACATTCTTAATGATAAAGGCCATGGAGTGTCATTGAAAAACTTTTGTAATTTTATCATGAACCAGAACCAGCATTATATGAATACATTGTGACCTCTTTGTGCCAAAGAATAATTTTTCCTAAATCAGGAATGTTTAAATAGTGATTGTCGAGGTTCGGCAGTCTCTCAGATGAGAGCGCTTCACGTCCATAGTGACAGTGCCACCATGAAAGAAATGTTTGCTGTGGACAGATCAGGGCACCTTTTAAGAAAATAAGCGATGGGTCATTTCTTCCTATTGCATGCCCGGGAATGAAACATCAGTTTACACACTTGCCCAGTGGAGAGCCTATCAAGGAAAACAAAATTGGTCCTTCCCACATTCATACCCACCGTCGAAAAGTTATTTAAAGATGTCCTAAGGCAAATATGTCGTTAGTTAATGAAACTTATTTTGCAATGATGACAATCGTTACTGAGAATCAAACAGACAATAAATTTCCATTCAGTTGTTGATCTAATTGGTAAAATGATCAAACATTGAAAGTGGATAAGGTATGTACGTGGTCGTTGTTGTGTAAGGTGCTTGAAGGCGAGACTTTTTTCTTCTATCATTAAGGAAATATAAGAGACCTGGAATCCTTTGATATGCCTGAATCAGTCCTTGAGAGTTACAGATAAGAGACACAATACCAAATGTAATTAAAATTGAACGGTCCGGGACCAACACGGAGGCTGAAAATAGGGATCACTCTGGATCATGTGTTCATTCTGTCTTTGCCTTAATCAAGATAACTCCAGGATTTTTCGAGTGATGTTTAGTAAATATCACTACGGAGACATTTTACTTCTCTCTTATTTTGTAGCTTTAAATGACTGTTATAGATATATATGCAGCCTTAGATGACTGAACCAGGGCATGTGAAGCGTCTGGGGTAAACCACGGAAAGGTCTGTGGGGCCTGGATGTGGAAAGGGAGCTG